>BQNB010019439.1:2305-66844 GCA_026074375.1 Tanacetum coccineum | reverse complement strand
GTTTCTACATAGTCATTTGTATTTATACATACTGGCTATCATCCTTTATAGGCTGCAAAGATCCATTCAGTTTATTAGGACCTTCAAGTGGTATCAGAGCAATGCCAGAACAAGGATGTTATTGATAATGGAACAGAATTACAACTTAAGTGGTATCAGAGCAATGCAAAGATCCATTGATAATGGAACAGAATTTAAAAACAGAGATGTTATTGAATTCTGTGGGTTAAAAGGGATCAAGAGGGAATACAGCAATGCCAGAACTCCACAACAAAATGGAGTTGCTGAGAGAAAGAACAGGACCCTAATTGAGGCAGCAAGGACCATGCTTGCATATTCATTTTTACCTAACACTTTTTGGGCTGAAGCAGTTAGTACGGCTTGTTATGTTCTAAACAGGGTATTAGTGACCAAGCCTCATAATAAGACACCTTATGAACTTTTAACTGGTAAGACACCAATTATAAGTTATATAAGACCTTTTGGGTGCCATGTGACCATCTTGAACACCATAGACCACTTGGGCAAGTTTGCTGGAAAATCTGATGAGGGATTTTTGGTTGGGTATTCTCTACAAAGCAAGGCTTTTAGAGTATACAATTTAGTAACCAAAAGAGTTGAAGAAAACCTGCACATAAACTTCTTAGAGAACAAACCCAATGTTGCAGGGAAAGGACCAAATTGGCTTTTTGACCTTGATTATTTGACTGATTCTATGAACTATCATTATGTTAGATCAGAGAATCAAGCTAACCTTCATGCAGGTCAACAAGAATCTAACCAAAATACAGGCACAAAAGACAAAATTGGTGCTGGGGATTCTGAAAAAGAAGTTGAAACTGATCAAGACTGTTTTGAACTCCCAATATGGCATTCCTATTCTTCCACAAAGAAAGGAAGTCCAAGAGAGGAAGAACAAGTCTTTCTAGATGATCTTGCAAGACTTCAAAGGCAAGAAAAGGAAGCTGCTAAGTCTAGCAGTACTAACATTTTTAGTACTGTTAGCACAACAGCTAAAGCTAGCGGTACTAACTTGGTTAATACCGTTAGCATACCAGTTATACTTTCCATGTCAAATGAGGGACTTTTCTATTTCTGATCCACAACATTTCCTAAGAAGATGACATCTGAAATACCTCCACTTGAGGATATCATCAAGATACTAAGATGGTATCTTTACACTTTCATCTTTGTTGATGAGGGTGCAAGAGCTGACTTCACAAAATTTGGAAACGTTGTGAATGTTGTCCTATTCCCACATCAAGAATTAATCCCTCTCATCCTTCAGCACTTTATTCTAGGAGATCCAACATCAGCAGTACAAACAACAAGAAGTAAATAATAGTTCTAAAACTCTCATGCTTTTGTTAGGTTATGTTCAAAAGCAAAGGAGGAAACAATCTTAAGGACTTTCATCATTGTTTTGTTTGCTTGTTTTTCTTATCTCAACATGAACCCAATGAAGATTTCAGAAGCTCTGAAGATGAAAGCTGGGTGATGCTACGCAAGATGAATTGTTGCAGTTTGAGATTCAAAAAAAGTTTGGATCTAGTAGATCTTGCCTTATGGGAAAAAGCTATCGTACAAAGTGTGTACGAATAAGAAGGATGAAAGAGGAGTGGTTGTCAGGAATAAAGCTAGATTGGTTGCTCAGGGACACAGGCAAGAGGAAGGAATAGACTATGATGAAGTTTTTGCTCCTGTGGCTAGGCTTGAAGCCATAAGATCTTTAGCATTTGCCTCGTATATGGGCTTTATAGTCTATCAGATGGATGTGAAAAGTGCCTTTCTCTATGGCAAGATTGATGAAGAGGTATATGTGTCTCAACCACCAGGTTTCTAGATCCTAAGTATCCTGAGAAAGTCTACAATTGGTTAGCTCTGTATGGTAATCAAGCTCCTTGAGCTTGGTATGCTACTTTATCCACTTTCTTATTTCTAATTACAATACTCTTTTAAAAATCCCAAACATCATCAACTAAGACAAAATTATATATTTATATCCCTAAATTATTAATAACATCATTTTTACACAAACATCATTAATTTTTTATATTTTTATCAAATATTAATCTTCTAAATCCTAATCTAACCCATTATATCACCAACAACAATTACACCCTACCAACTTACACCAAATTTTAATATCCTATCCTTCACTTAATAATATACACTCCTAATAAATATTTCCTATAAAATCCATCCTAACACCCCATCTACACTATCCAAACTACCCCTCATTTCCTCCCTATATAATCATACAAAACACTACACATCAACTCAAACCTCGCTCATTCTTCCAAATTCCATCCCAACATAAATCAGAGAATATAATAGTAGAACTTAAACCTTCCACCATCAACCAAACCTACAATAACACCTCCAAAAACTTACACCCTTACCCCCCCCCATTTAAATCTTTCCTCTCACACTCTCTCTCCCCACAACCAAATACAATTCCACCACCCACCTCACTATCAAAATCATTCTCCCCACAATACCTTCACACCCCCACCATTCTTAATACCCAAAATCCATACTAAACTAATTCAAACCCCTCCCCCAATATTCCCAAAACAACTCTCCTTGATATAGATAGAGAGAGATAGTCATAATTTCCATATTCCCCCCCTAAAACATTCCTTCACCTCCCAACCCATAAATCCACATTTAACCCAACATCACCCACCACGCACTCACTCCCCCCCCAATCACATCTCCTCCCCAAATCAATATCCCTCCACCCTACACAACCCCTCTCCCCCCCACAATCACAACTTCCATCACACTCTCATCAACATCTCCTACACACACTCACTTATAACTCACACACACCCCACACCATCCCATACTATCAACACCCCCCACCTTCCCCAAATCATACTCTTCAACCTCCCCCTTATAATAATAAAACACTTACATCACCACTACACTCTCACTCACCCCAATTCTCTCCTCTCTTCCACCACAAAATTTACACATATATTCCCTCTTACCCCCACACCAATTCCACCACCACCCAATAACCCTACACCCCACCTCCCAACAATCACCACCAAACACCCACCATCAACCCCACACCATCCTCATCCCCCAATACCCCCCCCCTATTACTACCCAAATTACTCCAATTACCCCTCCACATACAATTACCAAAACTACCCCTTATCTCTCACAGCAATTCACTCACACCACCCCTAAACTCTCTCACTTTCTCGCACCCCCTTAATAAACACTCTCGCCAACCCATATCTATATTATATATTATCATATTTAACCTATTTAAATTATCTACTTACTTTTATTTTTACCCCCCAAACTCCACCCACACTCCGCTGCTATTATCCCTTACATTAAACCCCACTCTACTCATAAACCATCCCTCCAACTAAACTCTCAAACTTCTATCAAAAACTCCACCCTACCAAAACAACAACTTCTCAAACCAAATCCCAACTCACTATAATAACTAATAAACTAAAAAATTATACATTAACAAATCCACTCTTTCATCAATGACCCCTCCAACCATTCTGCAAACATCGCTACACCATCTCCTCTACATAATTATCAGACCTCCAAACTCGCACCAACCCAATAACCACAACCATTTTCCAACTAACTAACTCCAATCACCTACTACTAATTCCCCTAAATAACCTCACACTCTCTAATTCTCCCCCAACTCCTTAACCTATACACCTCTCGCGCTAAAACAAACACAAAATAGAGACAACTCCCACACTCTCCACCCACCCCCTCCCACCCCTCTCCCCCAAATTACCCAACTACCGCCCCCCCCCTTCAATAACATACCATCCCCAAAAAAACACTTCGCACACACTCTCAAAAACCTCTCATAAAACCTCCATTAGATAATTTCATAACTACAACAATATCTCTACTTTTAAAATATAATTGAAATACTATAAACCATCCTACAAATCAAAACAACTACTCACTAAACCAACACCATCTACCATAAATAATAATAAACCTGCCCCAACCCTTATAACAATAATTTTACATCATACCTACCCCTATGAAACCCAATCTCGCGCACTCTCTCCATCACACATACTTTGATAGACATATGAACCACATCTCACCCCATCCATAAAGAGATAGGAGATCATCATCGCCATCATTTATATACTTCATTAACCATATGATATAGTAGATAGTACATAAGCAAAATACAGCATATTTATATTTCCTCAATAAAACTAAGATTTAACTCCTCCAAACAAACTCTATTTTCTCCTCCACCTCACACACCATTCTTTTATTCCCTTCACACCAACACAATTTTAAGTTCAAACTTAAAATTGAACCCCAAATCCACAATTTCCACTTCATACCAATTATTATCAACTAATCAAATCTCTCTCCCAAAACACCCACAAATATATTTTTGCAAATAGTAGAACGTATTCTCAACTCTACATATATACAATTTAAAACTACTCTATTTTATAGCGATACGATCTCGACAAAATCTAGACATTAAATTATCTATTCACACCCATGCTCGCCTTAGATCACCTACCATAAACTACTAACATATAATACAAAAATGATAAAGCTTGGAATATAAAACAGTAAAAGTTACACTTGAGTGAGAGATATGTAATGTTGTGTCCCAAAAACGAAGATGGATTTCCTCAGACAATACAAATCTGATGCAACACAACACCCACTCTCCACACCTCTCCAATAGTTACTCGCTCACCCCAATGAGTCCATGCATAGAGATCCTCTTCTGTCAACCTAGTCATTACTGTTTGATAGTATACAATGACTTACAAGACCTTCACAGACCTTCACCTCCGCCTCTCTCAACTCACAATCTCAATTACGCGCTCTGCACTCTCGCGCACTCGCTCACTGGTGAGACTCTGGAGATATATTCATCAATGATAACATCCCTTTCAGGGAATGAGGATAACATGACTCTCTAAAATGGTCTATGATCTTTGTAACACAAATGCTGTACTATAGCGATAGCGCGCGCGAGCTCTACGCTCTATCGATACTACATTATCAACCAATTACGTTACTCTAACCAGCTCAATAAGAAGATAGACTTATACTCTCAAAAGATACGAATCTATAATACACAATGCAGCAAAGACTTACAAGTAAGAGCTACAAAAGCCCCACTGCATCCACAAATATTCTAGAGATCATCATACTCACAATTTGCGCTGCGCTCTGCTCGCGCGCACCCTTTCACCACCCAACTCCACACTCAAAGAGATCCTCATTGTTTGTGAACATATCCTCCCGCCCCCCCCCGTCACTAACCCTCCCTCGCCCCCTCGCCCCACTCAGGCAACTACTAGACACTGTCCCCCAAGCTACACCCCCCGCCCCGCCTGGAACCACCGGTCGCAATGGTGGATTCCTAAGGAGATTGATGAAAGTTAGGGGGTGGGGGGGGGGTGACTTAGTCACTGAAGATGCCGTTTAGTACTGATCAAAGAAGGAGTTAGTACAGACCTTTGAAACTCGCACTAGATACCGACTTGAAAAAAGTTAGTACCCCCTCTACGACTAGGCAAATAGTTAGTACTCGACGGATCCTCAAAGTTAGTACTGCTATGAACACAGAGATTGAAGGTGTGAGATGAGATAAGTTCAAGGTACTGAAGAACACTTTGAAGGTACTGAAGAGAAAAATGAAGGTACTGAAGAGATCTTTGAAAGTACTGAAGAGCAAACAGAAGGTACTGAAGATCAAACTAAGGAAGAAGTTGCTACTCAAGCCTCTCAAACATCCAGTCAAACACCCACTTCTATGATATTTGGTGATGATGAAACAATAGCTACACTTCTCCTCAACATGAGTCAAGCCAAAGCTGCTTCTAAAGAAAAAGAGAAAGGTGTAGAGTTGAAGGATGTTGAAGAAATTGATAGACCTAGGCCTACTACTACAAGATCACTTCTAACATTAAAACCTCTTCCAAAGATTGATCCTAAAGACAAAGGAAAGAAGAAGATTGAAGAGGAGGATGAATCTGAAAGTGAAGATGATGATATTCCTCAAGCTGTGAAGAAATTCAAACAGCTTGAGAGTGATGAAGTAATGGCTAGGAAAATTCAAGAAGAATGGGAAGCTGAAGAGGAGAGAAACAGAATTGCTGAAGAAAAAGCAACAAATGAAGCTCTCATTAAAAACTTTGATGATATAAAGGCAAGAATTGAGGCAGACAGAATTCTTGCTTTATCACAACACAAACAAAAAAACAAACCACACAACAAAACACACAAACACACTCACCAAACACAAACACCACACACAAAACAAACCACCACACCACCACCAACAACACAAACCCCCACACCCACCCCCCCCACACCGAACCAAACACAACCCACACACACCAACATAACCAACCCCACCCCCCCCCCCCCCCAAATCTCTCTCGCGCCTCCTCTTCCGCTTCCACCACTCCTCCCTCTCCCTAACAACCAACAACCCATATCACCTCCTTCCCCTAAGACCCAACTAGCTCACCCCACACTCGCTCTCACTCGCTTCCAATCACAACTAGCTAGCACACACATCTCGCTATCGACTCTCTCTCCTCCCCACTCATCATCCCACTAACTCCATAAGTTCACAACATCCCATTCTGATTTATATTAATAATTATAAATACACCTCATACATGCTCTCTAAACTCCGAGCGTCACTCGCTCTAGCTCTCGCAGAGACCAATCTATTTCACTTATAATCATCATTAATAACCCACCCCTCCATCTCACTCTCGCCATCAAACCACCTTCTACTCTAACCTCTTCAACCTCTCTCCTACCATTATCTCACTTCTCATCTCAACTCTCCTCTCCTCTTACCCACGCAAAATGACAACAATGCCGCCGACCCTCCCAAACCCAATAAAAAATCAATAATACATCTTAATATGAAATATACTCATATCTGAGATTGTGCTTTCAATAGATAATATTACATCAGAATAAGAACATAAAACCACCTCTGCCACAGACTAACAAACAATCAGTCCTCATCTCAAATGCGCACCTATCTCTCTCTTTTATGCCTAATAACTAATATATAAAATATGAATATTACCCAAGAAGTAATGGTCAACTCGCTGGTTAGCACAATGATGACGAGTGCTTATATATTTGAAGAGAAGACTTAGATGTTGTATATAATTTTGATGTACATATATCAAGATAGATTTCCTGAAGGTTTGTAAAGTTCTTTGGGGAGATTGATAGTTATGTTCAATCCATATGAACAAGATCTAAGAATCCACTATAGAGATATAGAGATATATAGACTACTAATTACTCATGATCTGTGTGTCTATGGGTACAACTTTGACAATAAAATGATGATGATTAGCGTTCACATGCAAATAGAGAGATAGAGATCCTTTAGAGACAAAAGAGAGAAATTCTGGTGCCATATATGCTAATATATGGTATATAACATTGGAGTTGAGAAGACAGTACAATGACGAAATGCTACGATTTATCAGAAGGTACTTGCTGAAGAGAGAGATATTAAAGACTACGGCTGCTTTAAAACGAGAAGGGACCATAGTGTTGCTAACCACCACAAAACAAATGGTTTTAAATTCTCCATGAACAACAGGCAAAAGAATTGGTAGTCCATAAGTCAAACGGCTTGAGGTGTAAAGACTTATCAAATCGTTTATGGTTTACAATATACCAAAAATTGTAGGGAGTGATACTTTACAATAGTTTTTGTTAAGAGTTGATCGTCCTAACCTCTCCCTTCAAGAGAGAGAGTGAGAACCCTGCCTCTCAAACAGAGAGGAGAGCTAGTGAAACGCTCTCTCGCTCTAATACACTCTATTTTTTATACAATGACCATGTTATGACATGAATCGCATGGCTAGTCAAACACCAAATATAGAGAGAGAGAGAGGTACCGACCAATCAAATCCGTTGATGTGTTGACCAGGTTTAACCCAAAAAACCTGTACTGCGTACCCATTTAACTCACTCATATTCTTAGACCTGAAGTGTTATCTATTCCCAGAAGCAAACGGCTTAACTGGTAAAGGAACATCAAATCCGTTAATGGCTGGTAGTTTGCCAAAAACTACAAAGCCAACTTAGTTGGATTGTCAGGTACACAAGATGTTGTGAGTCGCTGAAATGTGTTGCTGAATTGCTGAAAAGACAAGGTTGTGCTATGAAGGATAGGTGTACAAGATTAACGATATGATTAAAGAATGTTAGCGCCCGCTCCCTCTACCCCATCTCTGTGCGTTAAAGAAGCTTACAGGGATGAAGAAACATGAAGTTCCAATGTTTTATGTGTGTGTTCAGTACAGACGAAGAGGAGGAATGTTAGGATTCTGTATTTCTTAACTATGCTGCGCCTTCCCCCCAAATCGCCGCCTCCAAATAGTTAAGTACTGACAGTTATACTTTACATGTGTTTCGACAGTACAAATAGTAAGTGACTGATTGAGAGAGAGAGTTAGTACGTTTAGCTCTGAAAGTTAGGTTAGTACCGCATTTCCCGCTCTTTACAGAGATATTTATGGATATTTTTAGAACAAGATCTGTACTAGCATCATTTTAGGGTTTTCCTTTGTCTATAAAGGATAAATGTTGGCATATTTAGAAGGAGACGAAGAAGAGAGATTAAGACGAATAAACAAGCTTACAAATCATCTCTCTAAATAACCGCCCTCGCTGAGCCAACCTAGATTAATCCAGTTGTTATTAGTTGATTCTTGTTCTTCTTGGTACCTGTGTTAAGATTCCGCATTAAACATTGTACTTACCCCCTCCCCTCGCCTCCACAATAAATAACATAGTATTTGAATTTAAAATCTTGGTATCATCTTTATAGGCTGCAAAAGATCTGTGTCCGTTTATCAGGACCAACATAATATTTTTTCCCTATTATGTCCATTATTTTGTTTTAATTATTAGATTTGAATTTAATATCTATGTTAGTTTATGTGATATGTTATGACACGTTTAATTTATGTGTTTATAGCTTGAATTGGTTGGTTAAGTTATGAAATTTTTTACTCACCTTCTTCCAATAAGCATTCTGGGCCCATATTTGCCCCCTCAACTTATAGATTCCCAACCTTTCCATGTCCTTGAGAGGTACCCTTGTATTTGCTAAATTCTATCCCAGTCTCCTAAAGAGGGTGTATTGTTTAGCCTATTTGAATGTGATATTATGACATTATTGAAAAATTTGTTAGGCTATCGCTATAAATGAGCTTATAAGTTTATCAAATATGTTTTGACTGATTTATGTTTACTTTACGTAGAGGGATACAATCGGCCTGTCTTTTGTAGATCATCTTATTATCTCCGTGATGCTAGAATTACAAAGCATCGTCCTATATAATAGCTACTATTCCCCACGCGCCCCTCCGCCCTCCCCTCACCATTTTCAAAACATTATATTTAATAACTTAACATAAACAATTAACCCAATCAAAATACCATCACCAAATACTCCATAATCATCCTCAAAATTTAATTTTTCATCAATATACCATTTCCCTTCTTTAACTCTATTATACATAAAACGCACAACATCCATTCAACATATATTCAACATTAAATCTAAACTAATAATATTTAATTAATGTAATTTCTGAAACCAATAACTACCCATTCTCCCACACTTAATTCCAATGGATACGTTCCTTACCTTTAACTAACTTATATTTTAAGACAAACGTTAATCCAAAAAAAAATGTTTTTTGTCAAGCTTGAGTGAAAACGAAAGTTTTTTTATTGAACCTTATCAAGTATTGATTCCGCCCCTCAACACTGTCCAGTTTTTTTGTGATTAATAGATTATGAATAAGTTATTTCTTATTTTGTTTTTCTACTCACAAGATAAAACTATATCACTTCTTCTTCTTTTTTATAATTGGCAGTCAGTACGTCATACAATGTCGACACCTATTTGTTGGCCAGCTCCTGGTTCCTTCTACCACAGCATGCGTCAAAGTTTTAAAAGAATGCTATCGTCGCGGTTTCTGCAAAATACCACGTCGACTCACCAGCGCTCATCATTGCCTACGCAACATACATTAAGCCTTGTTCCAGTGCACATTGAATTTGGTAAGGAAGTTTCATTTTCTGTTAAATAATGAGAGAGAGATAGATAGAGAGAGATATAAAGTTTTTTTCATATGATAGAGTGATGATGTTATGGTTAAAATCTAGCTCAGTATTTGTCTATATAACAAACATCCTTGGTATTTTTCACATATAGTGATGGTCCGCGTTGATACAGTCAATTGATGTCAGCTTAAGTATATGTATGCTCACAAACATAATTGTATTGAGACATAATTGTATTCAAACATAATTCATTGTTCATATTTATTTTTAAATCTTTTTTGTGAGTATAGCTAATTCATTCCACTTTTGTACAGGAAGATACATGATTAGTTTAACATCTGTAGTTTTGGATGATGAAGCCATGGTACAAACTAAGCCAAAGTTGATCAGTTTCAGACAATTTTGGAGAAATCATTGATTAGGAGGCAAGCTTAATTAAAATGGAAACATTGATGTGTTCATGCAAATGTATGTTTTATGTTTCCATCTTCAGAAAGCGTTATCGGACAAAGGCTACATATTTTTAGCTGGTTTTTCTTTGGTTTGGAAATAGGTTATACATTTATTTTTCCTAATTAACTGACCATTTTGGCCAGTTCCTCTTTGGAGAAGAGACGAAAGAGTATTGTTAGCAAGCAAGGACTGCAATGAAAAAGTTCAAGTTATCTCTTTTTTGTCATCAGACTTAAGTCAGTAAAGCAAAATGATAGTTCTGTAAACTAATGCAATCAACGAAAGGGAGTAACAGATCATGAAGGCATTTGTTTAGGCAACGACCGCATTGTATTTGTGAACAGGCTCTCTGCGATAAAATATGGTTGTCTTAAAGCTTTGGCTAAGAAAGAAGCGGAACTTGATGAGCTGACAAGTCACAAAGTACTTTTTTAGGATTATTGTTTAATGTACTGACATACATCTTCATTTGTCCTGTTTTAGGCATTGACAGTAAAATATGGCATTCTAGCCCGTTTGGGTTATTTTGTAACCCTTAAGCTTCACATTTTTATAAAAAGTTAACATCATACATTCATACAATTCTAACACTATTATGCATAAAATGAACAAATCTATATCGGGGTTTTAGAAATTTGGGCAAGCTAAAAAATTAGTGTGTTCTTGAATAACATTATTATCCATTGAGTTTTAGGTTCAGACATGCAAGAGTTGAATAGATATGAGTCATAGGGATGAAACCATTACTCTTTTAAAGAAAGAGCTTGAGACTGCCATTCAGAGTCTTAATAGGGGTGAAGACTAAGATGGCAAGACATCATTCTGATAAAGAAGCTGTAAAGCGATTTGAGAAACACAATCAAGAAAGTATTGAAGTTCTTATGCCACAAGTTCTGGCATTACATTCTGTTTTTGATAACTTTGAAAAGCAAATTAGAGTAGCAATGGTCTGTTTGGATAACAAAATACAAAATGTCGAGGAAGGTATGCGAGAATCATGCAAATCATGCTTACAAATAAGAAAGGTATGTAAATCATGCTTACAGGCAAGACGATTATCCAACAATAATTTATTTATTCAACATATTATATATATATGACATATAATTAAACATTTTAGAGACTTTTTTAGTATTGATTGTTAAATGGTTGTAGAAGTGATGGTCCGGGTTTAAGATATACATCACTATATTAATACTTTAGATATTTAATCGTTTACATAAATATGTATTAGTGAACATTGATTTAATTGATTTAATGTTTCATGGTGCAGATGGTGGTTCTGGTTTGACCAAAACCAAAAGGTCACTGATTCAAGTCCCATTATGATTGAAGGATTGTTAATTATAAAAGATGTAAAACTCTCATTCTAGAAAAGATGATCCCCTATTTTACATGCTTCTACAACAACAAAAGATTCCCGAGCAACACCAGGTTAAAATTATTAACGTGTATTGTTCGATTGTGGTACAACGTTACATTTTACATGTTTTTAGGGTAAATTAATTTTTTGGTCTTTTTCGCCACACCGTATATTAATTCTATATACTTATTGTAACTTTTCAGAAATAGTTTTCAATGACAGCAGCAAGACATGAATGATGTAGGATTATTTACATGGCCATTGCTATTGTTGGTGAAGTCGTGAATCAAGATATTACAAGTTACTATTGTTGTTCTAAAGGGTCTTTTGTTTTATGTTTCTTACACTTGTATTATACTCTTATCATACTCTTAACTAAAAACATATACTTTGTTATGATGTTTCTAATTAATTGATCGTCACTTAATTTTTTTCTTTGGATACTCACAAGGCAAGCCCGCCCATCGGGCGGGCTTTGGCAACTTTAGTAGGATTTTATATATATATCGTACCGATTACGGAAATACGAATTTATTTATTTTTGGCTCTTGAGTTTTGCTCATTTCTTTTCGTTAGATTTCCGCGGAGTATTTGGTCGGCTATTTCGTTTTAACGATTGAAGGTGTCTTGAGTGAATTGTATTTATGTCACACTTAGCCCAAGTGTTGAGTCATTTTGCGTAATTACCACACAACCATAATATGTGATAACGGTTTTGGTAAAGATAACGGTTTCGTTTATGAGTAACGATTTTTGGTAAAGATAACTGGTTTTGGTAACGGTTTGTATGGAGGATAACGGTTTTGGTTGAAAAAAGATTTTTAAAAAAAAAGGGTTCTTTATATGCATAATTGATTTTGAGATAAAGTATTAGGTTGATGATAAGAAAAATGTTTTTTTGCACAGTATTGAGAATCTTGTTGTGTGTAAAGACGAACACTTGTACAATAAGACAACTTTGTACAAATATTAATAAGGTGTCGTAATTGACTAGGTCGTGGCCGGGTACTGATGTGCGCTTGCATTAAGATTATTTATGCTTAGAGATTGAGTTATGTGTTATTTGCATTCTGCTATTGAGGTGAGTTCTCGTATCCCTATTTTTACTGTTTTTCTGATAGGGGAAATGATACTCAAATGTGTTTTGAACTATTTTGAATTGAACTGTGTGAAATGTGATTTTGTTTTTGGGACAAGATATGTGCTTATGACTGCTATGTGAATATTATATGTCGCATGATTGTTTGGATCGGATGGGTACGCCTATCCCAGTATTTGTATAATTGTTTGGATTTTTTCTTTTTTTTTTTTTTTTTTTTTCTTTTTTTTTTTCTTTTTTTTTATTTTTATTTTTTTTTTTCTTTTTTTTATTTCTATTTTAATTTTCCCCTTTAATGTTTTTTTTTTTCTTTTTTTCTTTTTTCTTTTTTTTATATATTTCTTTTTTTTTTAGGAATGGATACGCCTACCCTATATTTGTATTGATTATAAAGCGATGGGTACGCTCTACCCTAGTTTGTGTGTAGTCCTGCCCTAATTTAGTGCGTCCAACTGGTAGGCCCTTTAGGTACGTAAGTGACATATGGTGATTGATTAGCGGGGATACTATGATTGTTTGCATATATATTCACTGTCATATTGCATTATTGTCCATTGTTTGAAATATTAGCACAGCTTTTGGGTTTAAGGTCAAACCTACGAGCTCACATTATTGTTGACATTTTTTAGTATCATTTTCAGGTGTGTAAATCAAAGGTATATGAACGGTATTGGAAGAGCAAAGATGTAACCCAAGGGGACTGGGTCGAGATGGGTTTTGATTATTTAATTTTGTCAAGTCTTAACTTGTAAAAATTTTTGTAACCCAGTTCTCATGTGTTGTAAATTTGTAAAGTGGTATGATCTTGTATCTTGTGCGATGAACGGTATCGTCGCATCCTGTGTTTTCGCCACTGACGGGGTGTGAAAATAAGCTCCATGTTATTTTGATCCACCTCAAATTGGGTCATTAGTTAGATCGTAAATATCGAATATGTAAAAGTTTAAGTGTAGGGGTGCATCTATAAACCCTCATGATGTATTATATGTTTAAGCAATGGCAGAGCAAAAGTGTACGGAAAAAATGAGAAAAAGAAAAGAATCGAAAAAAATATAAAAAAAAGTAAATTAAAAAATGTACGGGCTGCCATTTGCTTATGTTTATATTAGAGTTAAGAAAAGAAAAAGAAAGAGATTGTTGTATTTTGTCCGAGTCTTTGGCTTAGCAACCAAACCAATGTGTATTCTTATAAATAATTAGCTAACCCTTTCACTCTAAATTCACCCAAAAAGTCACTCCCCAAATGTATCACATCCGTTTCTAAAAGACCTCCTTTCTCATTTAGGATACTATGTGGGAGGGGATGATATCATCAATATCGTCTCACTTAGGAAGCGTTCCAGTCCTGAAGTACATACTTTATCACTTTTAACGAAGTCGAAATCGTAGCACCAAAATCAATTAAGACCCGAAAATGCACATTTCTCCCTCTAGGAAAGTCATGGTATGAATTGCTATCATTATACTCATGTGTACATCTTATACTGAAGTACACACTTTATCACTTCTAGGAAGTCGAAACTGTATCACAAAAATCAAATAAGACCCGAAAATTAACTTTTCTCCCTCCAGGAATGTCATGGTATGACTTGCTACACCAAAGTCAACTAAGTCCCGAGTGTACGCAATTTATCCCTTTATGTAGTCTAATGAAGTGTCATTTTATACACTTTTTCGAGGCCATTTAACCCCCTAAATCATGCAAATATGCCCAAATTATGTTCTTAATCGTTTGTTTTCATGTTTTTAGCACTTGGATGGCATTTGGAGGAAATACACGTGACTTGGGCTCATTTGGAGAAGAAACAAACAAGATTACGACTCTACACCAAGAATCATGAAGAATTGTGCATACAGCGAGTGGAGACGGTGTCGCCATCATAAAGCAACGGCGTCAAGATCTTCATCGTGACAGCGTCAGAGATCCAGCGACGGCGTCAGGACGTGGCCGACTTAAAGAGGATCTAGAATCATCCACGTGGCGACGGCGTCAAGACTTCAAAGCGACGCCGTCGCGCCGTTTTCACTATATATACAAAACCGATTTTAGGGTTTTAAGTGTGTAACTTTGTATAACTTTTGGGAGACAAACCCTAGTCATTCTAGCAGCTTTTTAGGTCGTTTTTAGGGCCTCAAAACCCTATTGTAACTACCTTCAATCCATGTTTTAATCAAGTAAGATTGTTTATCATTAATCATTCAATATGTCTATGTGTTGTTTGATTGATTTATGTTCTTGCTTTCTTTATAACATGTTAGGCTAAACCCTCCTTTGTATTTACTTATGATTGCATGAAACTTAGGTTGTAGATCCTTTTAATGTTGCTTCTTGTTGATGGATGTGCGCGTTAGGCTCTAGAAAACTAGCCATAAGATATTAAATTGGCATAGACGTCTAGGGAAACGCGAGTGTGTAGAAAGGATACCATCGGTAACAGTCTTCATACTACCTTACCCCTAATATGGTTGATCCCTCTTAAGATATTTCACATGCATTTAATATACTCTTAGGGGCCTTGTAATAGTCTTCATACTACCTTACTTGTGCGTTGCCTTAACGGAATATTAAATAGACGGCGGGTTCGTGTAATTCGTTCATGACTTAGGAAATACTTACACAGATCATCACAAGTGTGACAAAGCAACAGATCTAGGAGAAGCAATCTGAGGAGTAGTGCATGATTAGGTAAATACATCTTTTTATCATAAAGTTATCACCAGTAGTTTAGATTATATTTAGTTTAATTAGCTAAAACAAACCAACCTCTCAACCCATGATATTTACCTGCTTTCTTAAAATATAAAAATACAAACATAATCTTCTTTCAGCCTTAGAATATGTTTAAACGTGTTGAACCTTCCAACCTATTCCTTAGAGAACGATAACAACCCCGAGTCTTGCCTTACTACACTACAACGGTTAGGTACTCTGCCTAGGGGATTGTAAAACTTCCTGTGAAGTCTTTACGAGACCCGCACCCCAAGCTTTCATCATATCTTTATATTTGTCGTTGATATGGAGCATGCGGTTATAACTTGAATCTATTGGGAACGAGGTTCTCATCTCTTCTTTTCAATAACCTGTCATATAACAGTTAGCAATAAAGCTTGTGATGAATATGGCATTGTTCTTCACTGGGTTTAATTGGATTAACCTTCCGGTTCCGCGAGGACCGACATGGTGTCACAAGTTTGTCATTTAGGATCTCACAAAGTCACCTACAATTGTTTGAATGTTGGCTCTGGAAGGATTTCCATCGTCAATGTGAATTCTTAAGTATCACTCTGATGTTCTGACAAGATCACGAGGATAATGCGTAGGACTCTTGATATTTTACTTGTTTTCGCAGTGCAATGAAGAACAAGTGTTTGGTAGATTAGTGTCTAGTGATATTTATGGATGTTTTTAATCTATTTTGGCTCTAGATCAATGTGCTCTATGGTTTTAGTACTTCGGAGGCTAGAGATTGTACTGCCACCTTTTTTAATACCAACTAATTCGGAGTTGAGAAAAGTCAATAGTAACGTGTTTAATTCTATGAAATTGAAACATAAATCTTTTAAGAGTTCCGAGTGGGCGATGAGGTTGTGCATTGCATCACTGGGTCCATGATATCTGTCTTTAATGTTAGCAATCATCATTGTGATTCTGATAGCATATGTATCAACCCGGTTTCTGCCTACATGTAAGAAGAGGTTCTTTCTTTTCACCCTTTATCTTTGCATTTCTTTTTTCATTCCTTTAATGCCTTCAATGTTACCAAGACTGCATACTAACACCTTGTTGGGTTTGTTCTAGTGTTAGCTCTGTCTTAGTCTGCATATTCCCCATTCTTACTTTTACTCCTTTTGTATCATACCTAAGGACTTCTATACTATCTAATAGAATGTACCTAGGTAGATCCCTTTGGTTCTGGCTGGATCATGGAACAAATACCTAATCTTAACCTAACTTATAACTTTCATAGATTAAGTATATGGTCTGTTCTTTTAGGTATCTCCATTGTTGTCCACTAAACCATTTGAAAAAAATCGATCAGGAACTTGGTGATCTAAAGCAAATATTTGTACCTTGATGTTATTTATCGATTTGGAAATTTACGTCCCCTCCTTCTTGTTATATGTGCATTCGATTATCAAAGCATTTGCACATACAAGGGAGAAGCTAACACCTCCTTTTAGATCATGTTAATTAGTTGCATAATTTTAATCACATTTTCTCCCCTTATCCAAAATGTCAAAATCTTTTAATATTTAGGATATCAATTAATTAAGGCAGTTCGGGGATGAGATGTTATACTTAGCAATCTTATTTGAAATATTTAATGCGACCTAAACTTATTGAGGAAAAGAATTAGTGTAATTACATATTTTTGAATTTTTTGAATTTAATGAAAATATTCATGAATAATTTTATTACTAACACTATATATATTAACTATGTACACTACATATTTATATATTATACAAGAATATATTATACAGTAAGATTTGAGACAGGGATCCTGACATGTTTAAACCAAGTATGACCTAGTCATACTATCCTTTGCAGCAGTCGTGTGTCCATCTTGTATTTGCTCCCACCAACACCACTTTTTTCGCTTCTCAGAACTTGTCTTTGGAAATAGCAGATCATCAATCTTTTCACTATGGATTCTTGTTGCCGTCTCTTATCCTTTGCTGTCCACTCCCTCAAAGACATGCCTTTGTTGTAACCAAATTTGAAGATCATTAGCCTTTCACAAAGGATGTTATAAATAGATTGTAGAGTCCCGTCATAAAACTTGTGAATCTCATCAACACGCATCAGCTTTTTCTTCTTGCTCTTGTCTTGGTAAATAACCCCCGGTGGATCAAAGTTTGGAGTGTATGTTTCTTTGACTGAGATATGTGGACATGTTCTTTGAGGCCTGGTTAAGTTAAGCTTTCTTTGGTAATTTTTAACACCTAGCTGAATGTCTTTAACCCTGCTCTTAACAATGATTCCTCGGGTGAACATTTTGAGAGCAGTGACAAAGTCCACAATCACATCACCTTCTAGGTTGAAGAGCTTGTTTTGAGAAAAAAAAAAATTAGGAGCTGCATGTCTTCAATGTCATTTAGATGTAAGTCTGGAAAGTCACCTTCTTTGAACTTGTAAAGTTTCTGATCAGCTCGCCTTACATACGTTCTTGTTAGCCTTGTAATTTATTAAAGTTGATGGTATTAAATATTTTTCGAGCTTGTATAAGTTAAACGTTGTTTACGGGAACTTAGTTAAGCTAGTTGGCCTAGTTGTCGGCTCAAGCCCTTTTGTATTATGTCGGCCTACACAAAGCCACAAGAATAGTCCACCTCTTGTAGCTATAATAATGCCTCTCCAAGTGTGGACGAGGGTGTTGCTGCTTCTTTTTCTTTTCACTGTTCATGTAACCATTTTTTCTTTTTTTATCTCTCTCTCTAGTACTTTATCTCTCTAAAATTCTTTTTCTTATTTTTTGTGTTTGAGTGATGAAATGATATCCTAACTAAGTGGTATCACGAGCCAAGGTGGGGTGTTGTGATTTATTTTTGTGGAAATTTGTTTTAAGTTAGTATTGGTATTTTTTTGTTTTCTTTTCGTCATTAATTTGTTTTCTTGTACAAAAAGTTCTTTTTTATGTCTTATTATACTCGTGGGCTAGTTAAAGTTCTTTGTACATTTTTATTCGTTTATTTGGTCCTTTATTTTGATTACAATTTTAGCAAAGACGGTGTGGTGTTTTGGTGGTTTCTGTTAAGACGACACAACACAAGACACACATCACCGATCTGCATATTTCAGTACACTCCGAACGCGTGAAATTCACAAAGAGCGAACGAGTTTTTTTGTTGTCTCAACCGAACGAGTTTCATCTTCTTGAGACGATCGAGTTGAATTTTTTTGGACCGAACGAGTGGAAAACTCAAGGACCGAACGAGTGGAACACTTCTTGAACCGAACGAGTGGAATAAAACTTAAACCGATCTAGTGTACTCTTTGAATGAACCGAACGAGTGTCATTTTACAAGAGCCGAACGAAGTGACACACTTGATCATCGAACGAGTGGAACACGACAGCAACAACCGAACGAGTTTAACTTTTGTAGAGCCGAACTAGTTTCTTCAAGGTAGAGCCGAACTAGCAACACCACTTGAGAACCAAACCAGTTGATATTAAGGACCACCGAACGAGTTAACTTTTTCAAAGAGCCGAACGAGTGTAACTTTGAATGAGCCGAACGAGTGACATTTTATAAGAGCCGATAGAGTATTAATTTAAGGGCCGATATGCGTTTTTTACTAGTGCACACCGAAACTAATTCCGAGAACAGTCTTTACTCGTTTAAGTATTTTCGGTTTTCGGTTTCGAGTGTTTTTCCCGTTCCTTAATCTACAGGACTTAAGACGTCATTACGTTGCGATCGTGAATCGTTTCGATCAAAGTGGTATTATGTAGTTTTTGTCGACGATAACCGAACGAGTTTAAAAGATAAAAAATCACAATCGTTGAAATCTTATAAACTTTCAAACATAGAAGATAAGAAAATGGAGGGAATCAGAAACATTAATTAACAAGTATTGAAAAATGGCACATGCAGTCCCTAAGTTTTAAGTGATTTTCATCATTTATCCTTCTTTGATTAATAAACACCTCATTTGTTGAAACTAACTTTTCATCGTTAGTTCCTTATGTATATAATTCAAGTCGTTTGTCTCAAAAGTGATCGTTTGTGGCATCGCTCTTTCGTTGTAGCTTATTTTTCGCCAACAAAAGCTCATGTTCTTCAATTTCAACAACGATTTCAACATCAATTCATTTTTATTTCACGGTTTTTTCTTGATTTTGTAAAATCCCGTAAAAGATTCCACTTCTTTTCACGGTTTAAATCATAGATTTGTAAAATCCCGTGAACGTTAATTGATTTAAATCCACAACAACAAATCACTTTACCCACTAAAGATCCTTGTTTATCATTTCACATCACTTTTGCAATGTCGACTCAGCAAGACATCAATGCTTTTAGAGCACAACGAATTGCAAACACACATGATCCTTTGGCATTAATGGGAAACACTCAGACACCGTGTCACCCAGATCACTCATCACTCATTACCTACATACAACATCCACAACCCAACAACAACTTTGTCCCACAACCTTCATTCAACACGAACTACATGCCACAACCAATGCAGGATCCGAAGGGGTCAGTTAGATCCCACAACTGCAATGAACAAGGCACTTGCTTTTATTGGTAAAGCCTTCAAAGTCAATACCATACACAAACAAACAACCAAGAAGTTCATTTATCCCCCGCACTAGTCAAATTGCACGACAAGATAAGAACACGAGTCATGACATCAACTGCAAATGGTTGATGACAATGTTGGAAATCAGGTGAGACAAAATGTTGTGCAGTATGATGGGAATGAGGTTGGGCAAAATGCGGTTCATAATCCGGGTATTCAGAATGTTGAAAATATGAATGGGCTTAGTGTTGTTCCAGAAATTGCAAATCAGTATGGGAATGGAAATGTTGTTACAGCTCCGGCTGAGGGTAATGGTAATGGTATCAATGGTAATCCGATAAGGTGTTACAACTGTCGAGGAGAGGGTCATTATGCCAGCAACTGCACAGTAAAGCCAAGTAAACTCAAGAGGAAGAAGCAGGGATCCAAAGCACTCAAGTGGAATGTGAATTCATGGCTGCTGCAGATGCTTATGAAGAAACTAAGAGAGTAAAAGTGAACTGCACTTTAGAGGATACATTGCAGCAAGCATCCTTATCTGGAACTCAGTCTGACAATGCTCCCGTCTATGACTCAGATGGAGTAATGAGAGTACCAAAGGAGGAAATTGTATTCATGATATATTCCCTATTGCATACTCACGAGAAAAATGCAGTTATACTGCATTCTCCAAACTGAGCTTGATCGTATGAAAGAAAAACTTGAAAATTGCATTATTAAAAAAGGAAAAAGAATATGATGTTCTTTGGAATAATTGGTACAACAAATGTGATGGAATGCAAATATGACAGATTTTGTATGGTTAAAGCTTATATGACATGCAACAGAAAGATCGAACGTTGCAGCTCAGTTGGGAGATCTTCAAGGGTAAAGAGTTGTGATACCCAATGTGACATTCAAATACCCTTCGACCCTTTGTTCAGAAACTTATAAGATGGAGAATGTGTCATTTGAATTCTCAGGTTTTGAATTATCGCCAAAGGGGGGGGGTAAAATGTCATCTTAAGACCCTTAGCAAGAACCTGTTTGACTTATCAAGTGACCCAAAGCTCAAACAATTCCAAATAATTGACTCTTTGCAAAAAAAATTGTAAGACCACCATCTATGACAATGCTAAGTCTAGAGCCAGTTATTTGATAGGTTTCTGGAAAAAAAAAAAAACGAAACGGCACCACAAAAGGTACGAGAAGAATACTATGTTTACAAGCAATAATCTTTGGGAAAACTCACTTCTATTCTTTAAACCCAAACTTTATTTTGTCACTCCTTTTCTAAATCCTCGGTTCTTCCCAAAAGTTTGATAAGACGATGCTTTGTCCAAACCAGTCATTCAACAAACTCGGGCACTTTCACACGAGAATCAATAAGGTGTGCAAACTGTAAAGGTGATTGCCTCTAGAATCTTTAGGTCTAATTCATTACTAAGACCTCTAGGAGATAAATGTGTCCTAACAAACCTGTTAAATCAACGTTACGGACAAAACCAATCACTGCTTCGGCGGGGGGTAACCTAATGTCATCCATAGGCAACAAGCTACTCTAACTCAGTGTTTTTTTCCTCCTACAGGTAAAATACACTGCTAAGACTTTACGTCCACCGCCTGCTAGGGTTACTCCAAGTCTAAAGGAGCTGCTCTCGAATAACTTCGAGAAATTAGAAGAAAACCCTAGAATTCCGAATTCCAAGACTCAGAAGATAAGTCATCTGAATGTAATAACATTAAACTTGCGTTAGAATTGTAAGATCAGAAGTTGTTATTGCTATGGTGTAAGCAATGTTATGTTACTGGCCATCATGATGTCTGTTGCTTCATTATGATGAATGACATGAATTCCCGTGCTGATACCAAAGTGCAATGTCTCAAAACTTGTAAAATCAAAGAAATAAGGCAAATGTCAGGAAATCAAAGGAGTTATGGGTCCAGGTGTCTTGATTCATCTAGGACTACGCAAACCTAGAAATTGTCTTAGGTGGGTTCCAATGGAAGGAAATTTTTGCCATGTGTGGAAAATTTAACTGGCATCCAGTAACACCGAGTATAAATATGATGAATTGTGTGAGACAATTGCAAGAACTTTCAATCCTCACAACCTTCAAGCAAAGGGTTTTCGAATTCACTTTCTTCCTTGGCAGTTATCCAAGATAAGGAAACGCATTACTTCGATCGAATCCGATTGTTGTTCTTTAATTTACAAGTCACATGGTACAATTCTAAATGTTAGATATAATCGTTCTTCAAAGCAAAAGGGAAAACTGTACGCTTCAGTGCATTTATCTTAAAACGAAAAGAGAAATCTTTCGGACTGAGCTAGTATCAAAACATTCAAAGTTTGTTAGCTCAAGTCAATGGTTTATTATCTAAATGACAGATAACAACCGATCTTTAAATAAAAGGAAAAATGTGCGTCAGTGCGTTATCCTTAACACAAAGAGAAATCCTTTCGGTTTGAGCTCTTTCGAAAAATTCAATGTTTGGTTAGCTCCAAGTCAATGGTTGTTATTAAATGACAGATAACAACCCGATCTTCAAATAAAAGGGGAGTGTACGCTTCAGTGCGCTTTACCTTAAAAAGAAGAGAAATCTTCTCATTTTCACTTTAGTAGATATGATAGTCATGACGTCGATGGTAGAGTTAGAAAGTCTATTCGGTCATTTGTTCGACAAATTATCAACGGGAGAAAATCATGTTGTTTCAAAGTCTTCCGCTGTTACTACTGCTGATGCATCCGATAAATGTCAACAACAACAGTTCAACTTCATTATTCAATATAGCAAAACCACAACTATCACTGCTGATGGAAACTTCGACTTGTAAATATTTTTGATCTTTCTCTTTATTTTGATTTATAAAACCAAGAAAAACAAAATATAAAAATATAAAACCTATAAAAACAAAATACAAAATCAAAAAATTTCAAAAATACAAAAAGAATCTTCTCCGACATGTCTCTCGACAATCGATAACATTGCGTTCCTAGAAATGTTGTTAACTATAACACGGGTGAATAAATGAAGTTCGAGCGAGAGTTTTAAATGCTTTCAAAACATGTCCTTTCACTTTTTCTCTACGACTTCTAAGTAAATGTCAGCTTAGGACTCGGTCTCCAAAGAAAGGAAAATGTTCATTTATGTACATTTATCCTAAACAACGGGAAGCTCATATCTTCTCGGTCTTGAGCAAAGTCATATAAACATTCAAAGTTTTGAATGCTCAAGAGAAGTTCTAAGGAAAATGATGGACATAGTATATATCTTACATCTTTTCATGTTGAAGCACAATTTTTCAAGATATTTTCAAAAAGAAAAATTTCAAATTCTTTCAAAATTATGTGCTCAACAAACTCCCACTCTAAGTTTTCAATCTATTCTATAATTGAGGGGGAGTATAATAATATGATTCATTCTGCATGCACTCCTGTTCTCTCCATACTTTGTTAGGCTCATGTGAATTCCGGACATTAACTTGTTTTTAATTCACTAATTGTCAAAAATTGTAAACACATATGCAATTTTTGAGGGGGAGAATAGTGATTAAAATGTGATCAATACGGATTAATAACGGATACGATCTTCAATCTATAAGTGCGTTCCTAAACCTCGCTGTGCAACATCGTTCTAATATGGTGGCTTATGTGTAGGTGAGGGAGCTTTTTGGTAAACTCTGGAAACACTCAATGTGTCTCAAATGATTTCTCAGACACGTTGATTGATTTTTCATCAAATGGTTTTATGGATCTTCATGGCAATATCTCAAAGACCGACCAACTGTTATTTCTCAGGGAGTTATAAGGCGGTTAAGGTTAGGTATATTCGTTCCATGATCCAGCCAGAACCGGAGGGATCTACCCAGGAACACTCCATTTAGATAGAGTAGAAGTCTAGGGTATGATTGAAAAAAGGAGGACAAGTGAGAAAGGGAATAGTGCCGACTGAGATGGAGCTAGTGCTGGAACAATCCCAACAAGGTACTAGTCATGAAGTCTCGGTAAGCACTGAAGGGGTTGAAGAATGAAAAAGAATTGTAAGGATAAAGGGTGAAAAGAAAGAAGCCCTCCATACAACCTTAGGCAGAAACCGGGTCAATGCATAATCTATCGGTAATCACAAAGATGATTCTGATATTGAAGACAAAGTCATCATGGACCCAGTGATGCAATGCACAACCCTCCTTAGCCACTCAAAATCTCTCAAAAGATTTCTGTTTCATTTCTCACGGAGATTAACACATTTCTATCGGCTTTCTCATTCCGAGATCGTTGATATTGAAAAGGTGGCAGTCCGCTCCAGCCTCCAATTACCAAATAACAAATGTGCATTATTAGAGTCTAGAGCCTTTACGCGATCCATAAAAAATCTCACTAGACACAATTCCAATATACAAAATGTTAGTAATCATCATACAACATTATGGTATCCTTAAGTTTCCTAACCATTATCTTGTGATAATTGCCAGAACATCAGAGTGATACTCTTTAGTATTCACAGTGAAGATGGAAATCCTTCTTGAGCCAACATCTAACAAGCTCTTGGTAGGTGACTTGCGAGATTCTATATGAATCAAACTTGTGTCAACTGGAAAGAAACGATGGTGCGATTCTATATGAATCAAACTTGTTCCAGTAAAATGAATTGACGACTCAATCAGAAAGATAGTAACTATCTGATTCACTCTTACCGTGTTGTCTGCTTTGAGACGCTCCGGTAACGAGAACGGCTAGTGCAGCTGCGAAACCCTGTCAAGGAGATTCTTTTGAATTCTACCTGATCACAGGCAGTATTTATACTGATTAACGGGGAACCGTGGTTATTGCAACCGTATTTGACAAAGTGACAAAGACACTTTCGTCCATATATGTTTATCTCTAACCTATACTTGCAGGTTTTCCTGACGGTAGCAGCTTCTAGTCCATGACGAGTCAAGATTCAAGACCTCATGCTCAATCCACAAAGATTAATACATGATGAAAGCTCAATCTATCAAAGTCTTCCGCAATCTCTGATGAACAAGCACTTCCTCATAAGAACATTTTGTGGTACAAGTAATCATGTTAAAAGAAAATGTTGAGGGAGATTGTTAGCAAGCTTTCAAGATCTTGAGCATGAGGGTGGAGACACAAGATCGCAAGGCGGCATAAAGATTCAAGGATAAAGATTTAGAGATCTCAGTAGTCAAGACAAATCAAGGCCAAAGACCACGATATCAGTATTTTGTCAAAGAATATCAAGTTAAAGATCAAGATCCAAGATCACAAGCATGCAAATGGAACTTCAAAAGGAATTCCCAAGAATACAAGGCTCCAAGACTCAAGACGTCACAAGAAGGATCCACAATTGAATGACCACCCCTTAAGGGGAGATTGTTAGCCGTGTATTTATTAAAGTGATGGTCATTAAATATTCCCGAGCCTTGTATAAGTAAAACTTAGTTTACGGGAATTTAGTTAAGCTAGTTGGGCCTAGTTGTCGGGCTCAAGCCCATTTGTTTTATGAACCGGCCCAACACAAAGCCCACAAGTATAGTCCTCTCTTGTAACTATATAATGCCCTCTCCAAGTGTGGAGAGGGTGTTGCTTCTCATTTTTCTTTTTTATGAACAAGTAACCATTTTTCTTTTTTACTTTCTCTCTCTAAAATCTATTTTTCTTATTTTTGTGTTTGGTGATGAAATGATATCCTAACACCAAAGTTATTGTCTCATATTGACTTTTTAAGTCTTTCTTTTACAACTTTGACCTTAAATATTTTTGTTTGTGTTATATAACATTTGATGAAAATTATAACAATGAAAATACATTTAAAAATGAATCTATTAGTATATTTTACATAAAGTATTATATAACACAAACAAAAATATTTAAAGTCAAAGTTGTAAAAGAAAGACTTAAAAAGTCAATAGGGGACAATAATTTTGGGACAGAGGGAGTATGACATTAACGAGAACATTAACTCTTATCCATTCAAACAAGTAATACTTATCTATAAGTGATTAATATTGTTATAATTTCAACATACATTGTTCTAAGTAATTCTTTTGTTGTACATTAGTTTATATAAAAACAACACATAATTTAGGTTTTCTTTAGAAAAAATCGATTTTAAAAAAAAAGCCCGGGCTTTTTTGCGGTATTTTCAAAAGCCTGAGTTTTTAGGCTTTTGGCAGGTTTTTTCGAGCTTTGAGCTTAGCTCGGGCTGAACCGGGCTTTGATGAAAAATATAAAAGCCATTTAGGCACGCTGGACTGGGCCCCGCTTTCGTCCAGGTTTTTTTAGGTCTGACTTTAGCCCATATGTGCACCTCCACACAGGGAACATCAATGATTAGTAGTGCACAAAAAAACCGGTTCTGGTTTGAAACCGAAAAACCAAACCGGTCAACCCCGGTTTTGACCAAACCGGTTTCCCCAAACCGGTTTCAACCCGAACCGACCGGGAGCCTATATAAAATTTTCAAATTTCGAATATTAAGCTTTTAACACGTGGGGGGACCCGTTTTTCTGACTTTTTTGGGTGTAGTGTTTGTTATTTAGCACTTTTAATGATTATAAATTGATGTGTTGTGTTAGAGTTCAAATCACAACTTACAATACAATCCTAAGCAAAAAAAAACTATCCTAAGCAAAACCAAATTTCTTTCAATGGCAAGTGAATCCGCATCCGCCTCAGCTACCACCGGTGTTGGTTCAACAAGTGCACCGACAATTCGTGAAATCATATCAACCAATCGAAACCCTCAGATTTGGAAAGACTTCAACCTTTGCATAATGACCGACAACTCGCAAAAAGCTCAATGCAAGCATTGCTTTCATTTCTTATCGGTCGGTTCCAACACGACGTTGAGGAATCATATAACTCATCCGCATTGTGAAGCAAAGAAGGCACAGCAGAACCAGAATTCGGAAGCGGGGCAAACGTCTATGGCTCGAGATGGGAGTGTTTTCAGGTACGATCCGGATTATCTTCGTGAACAATTCGCGGGTTTGGTGATTCAACGAGCGTTACCGTTCAACCACTTTGACCACGAGCAAACAACGAGGGTGTTCCAGAACACTATGCAACCAAGATACACTCATGTAAGTCGCTCTACTCTCAAACGTGATGCAATGAAACTATGGTTGGCGGCTAAACAAGAAATAATTGATAGTTTTGGTAACATAAATGCTTGTGTCAACCTAACAACGGATGTATGGTCCGCTCCTCATGGGGTGCCCGGTTCTTACATGTGTGTTACCGCACATTGGATTAAACCCGGTACTTGGCAAATGATGAAGCGGGTCATTTCATTCGAAGAGTTTCCGTCTCCTCACACGGGTGGAGCCTTGTTTAAAATGTTGACAAAAGTTGTAACATCCGGAAATTTTCGAAATTTTAAATGACTATTTTACCCTTTGACTTTTTGGGTCTGACTTGACCTTTTGACTTTTGGTCTTTTATTGTCACATAAAAGCGATTACCGCGTAACCGGTAAAATTTTCGGAACATATTTTAAATAATAAATCATATTTATTATTACATCTCTCATTTGCAAGTTATTTTTAACTTATTTGACTTGAAAACGAAAAATATATATGTTATTCCTAAGCTGATTTATCAAAACGACCCACTAAATCACGTTTTCATTATGCGGACTCTAAAGCAATTTGATGTAAAACGATATTCCTGACAACGTTTTAGTTTTGACCGAGACCCGAAAACAGTCAGAAAGTGACTGAAATGCCCTCGCAAGATTATAGAAACAAGAAAATAATTAAATTATATTTAATTAACACTTTTTATTAAATAAAAATATTTAATAAATTAGTCATGATTTTATTCAGTAACGTTTGTTGAAGACGCAAATATTCGAGTAAAAGATCATTTTACGGACAAAGCTTATCTGTAATATACAAATAAATAATAAACGTTTTAAATAAATTTTATAAAGCGTTTATGAAAATTAGTCGAGTGAATACTCGTTTTTATGGGAAAAATAATTTGGAAAACAATGGCGCAAGTTTCGTTTCTTGAATCATCCGTTAAGTCGCTCAAACGAGTCTCGAACCACTATTCTACAAAATAATACTCAAAATTTACATTTTAGGTCCCTGTGAAATATTTATAAAATTTACCCCCATCTATTTCACACCTAACACTTTATTTATAAACTTTTATATATATATAAAAGTTATAAAAAAAATTTCATTATATTTCATAAAAACCCACACACACACCTACATATGCATCTATCTCTCTCTCATTTTTCCGGCCGCCGGATCCGGCCAACCTACGGCCACCACCGCCGCCGATCCACCATACCACTATCCGATCCACCATACCACTCGCTGCCATGCCCCCCCCCTTCCGGTAGTCGCGCCACGCCACTCACCACCCCACTCCATCCTCATCGCCGCTGCTACCATCTCCACCCTCCACCAACACCATCGTCACTGCCACCCTCACGTCATCACCAGCCACCACCTAAGGGTGCGTCTAGTTTGGCTCAAGCACGAAAAGCGTGCGTTTGGTTCTGATAAACACCACGAGGGTGTGTTTGTTTATGTGGTTATCACCACCCCGAGTGCGTTAGGCTGTCATAACAACAAGGGTGCATCGGGTTGCGTGACTCCCACCAGCAGGGTGCGTTCGGTGTGGTTTTCATAGATTAGGGTGCGTGTGGTTTTGTTATACACCAACGGTGCGTTGCGTTTAATGTAGGGCCGAAAGGATGCGTTTGGTTGTGGTTAGCAGCCGTGAGGGTCGTTCGGTTAGGCTGAAATACAACAAAAAAAGAGCGTTTGGGCTGTTGTAAAGTTTTGGGTGCGTTTGGTTCAGCTTTGGGCGCGTTTTGGTTTAGATGAACCACACAATAAGGGTGCGTTTTGTTTTATGTACACCACTAGGGTGCGTTCGGTTTAAGCAAAGCACCAAGAGGGTGCGGTTGGTTTTCATACTCGCACCAAGAGTGCGTTTGGTTTGTTATATCACATATAGGGTGTGTTTGGTTGTTCCATTCCGCACAAGGGTGCGTTTGGTTGTTCTATTCCGCACAAGGGTGCGTTTGGGTTTGGATTTAACAGCAGTAGAAGCGTTTGGATCTGGGTTTAACCCCCATAGGGTGCGTTTGGGTTGGCAGAAACACCCAAAGGGGGTGTTTGGGTGAGCAGAAACACCCAAAAGGGGTGTTTGGGTGAGCAGAAACACCCAAAAAGGGGTGTTTGGGTGAGTAGAAACCGTAAGGGGTGCGTTTGGGTTAACAGAAATGCACTAAGGGTGCGTTTGGTTTAGTAGAAATGCAAGGAGGGTGTGTTTGGGTTAGCAGTTAACACCATAAGGGTGTGTTTGGTTGGGTAGTTAACACCATAAGGGTGTGTTTGGTTTGGCAGTTAACACTCAAAGGTATGTTTGGTTTGCTGTTTAACAGCTTTCGGTTGTGTTTGGTACAATAACTCACATAGGGTTTTCTTGGCTATATTGTTTAGTTAGTTATTAACTTTTGTTTAAAATATGTACTTATTAAAACATGCGATGTTTTAAACATAGATTGGTTGATTGAAAAGTGAAAAACGTTGAGTTTGTAAAAATGGTAAATGTCACTAAACAAAAAGGTCATGATGAAAATGTTTTCTAAAATGTGGTATATACTTATTATTTTTAGGATACAACTTCTATAATCTTTGAAGGACGATAAAATAGACAAGTTATAATTTTAAAGATATTTTAATTATAATTTCATTAATACTCGGCAACAACCAAATACAAAATTTATAAATATTATTTTATAATCCCGGCGAGAAAATATAGATCACAACTTAGTGACGAACTTTAGAAACACCGTTTAATTAATATTGTAACCTTAAAACTAATACATTCCGTTTATGCAAGAACTTTTATTTATTATAAAATGGTGATTATCCGAAAACAATCAACCATTTGGTTTAATTATTTACTCACGCTTATTATATAATACTTGCAAGTATATTAAACTTCAAATTAATCCTTTGATATCTGGACGTTTATTTATATAATTCGCTGTATGAATTATAAAAAATTGTTCATCTTCAATGTAATATAATAAACATATTACATACTTTGTTATATAATTCACCATATGAATTATATACTTTTGAATTATTTTACCGAACCAACCACCAAACCAAACTGCCACTCGGAACCTAAATCTTTTATCAACGGGTCGCGTTGATGTAATCATCCATCGGGTAACTAAATTCATTATCATAAACTAGTAGGATTTAACCGTTAAGATAAACGGCAACTTCTCGGTCAAGCCGTTTCGCCTTCCGTTTGTGTTGTACATAATAAGGCCTATCTGCAAGATCGTTCTTCATCATCAATGTGAGTATTAATAGCCCCATGTTTAACTTGTTTTTCAAACTATTTAAAAATCAAATGATTTTGGGTGAGAACATGTTTGTTTACAAATTCATTTACATGGACGATTATATACATGTTTACAAATTCATTTACATGGTCGATTACATACGTGTTTACATATTCATTTACATGGTCGATTACATATGTGTTTACATGAATGTTTACAAACTCGTTTACATACTCATTTACATATCTCACGATGAGATACATCACTAGTTTTCACTTATGGATACTACAACTTGGATTTCATTCTAATGATTATGGATTAGCTTAAGTTGCATGAACTGTTAATTACTCGGAGGGTAAGCGCGAATGTTATAAGATAGATCTATTTGGGATTGACAATCCCCGTTCGGGTGACTAGCTACAACGGAGACGAACGATAAACATTGGTCGGATCATGATTGGATTGGCGCCTGCGGGGCCAACAATCACATACACATGAATATTTTTATTACTGCCCGGGTGTTCTTGGAGGGGACAACCTACGATGGGTACATTCTTACAGTGCCTTGAATAAAGTGGCATACAAACATGTCTACGTCACAGTTTCATGAACTTAGTTTGTAATCATAATCACAAAAGGTGACTATTGTATTAGAAACCAATGGTCATTTCAGTAACATTAACAAATCTTGGATTTGAACATATATTTATACATTTTGTGACTATTTAAGGATTGAAATAGGTTCAGGCATGATTACAAATCTTTGATCCAACATTTAAATCATTTTAAGATACTGTAAAGGCATAGTCACTAAACGTTTTACATGGTACTGTGATGACACAGTAGACAAATACATTCATTGGAATTTATATTTATAACATAACTACCCTATTGAAATCACAAACTTTAAGTTGACGTTTTTAAAGTAGCATGTTTTTTTCAGTAACTGGAAGCTTGGGTTTACTGATGTGCATTGGAGTCTAAATGACAAAATTTCCTTCATAGGATTTCTACTTATATACAAATGATCAAATCTCGTTGTTTAGATTTTCACGCTTTCATTGTGATGCAATAGAGACAAACATTCATATAATTTCAATGAAATCAACGAGGGATTACTTTCAAACGACACATTTAGAGGTCGTTCTCAGTTGTAACAAGCGCTGATTAAATATGAAAGTAACGCCTCCGGACACAATTCCGCTGCGATACATTTTTTGGGGGTGTTACAAAAGTCCTTACCAATTTTAAAATGGAAGATAAAGTTATGTCAATTACATTGGATAATGCTAGCAACAACACATCCGTCATGGATAAACTAAAATTAAAATACGAGCCACCAATGGGGGTAGTTTATCTCAGTCTTATGTAGCACCACATCATAAACTGGATGTGACAAACTGGTTTAGAGGTCCTCTCGAAAGATGCAATAAGAGAGACATTTAAGACAATGTTAAAAGATATTTTCAATCAAGTGCAAGAACCCGACAACGCTAATGTTAAAATTGTAAAGGATGCAGAGAAACCCTTATTTACGTACCAAATTGGGACGTTCCAACACATGGAACTCCACTTATATGAAGTTCCTAAGTGGTTTGAAACAACAAAATACTTTGGCTTATTTTCATGACATTTTGGCCAATAAGAATATGTGTAATCATTTTTCGGCTGAAAATTGGGTTATTATTCAATCTTTAACCCAATTACTTGAAGTGTTTAACACTGCCACAGAAATTTTATCAGGGGTTTACTACCCAACATCTCCATTGGTACTTCAACAGATTTTCTTCATGAGTACGGTATTAAGCGAATATGAACTTGAGGGGGTATATTGTCAAGTATGATTAAACCAATGAAGAAAAAACTTAGGAAGTATTTTCAACACATGCCACCGATAATTAACTGTGCACCGCTTTAAATCGATGTTTAATTAAATGGAGGTAGAACTTCTTAACGATTCGATAAGTAACGGATTTGGAGTTTTTTGACGATACTTTTGCATCTAAGTCAAAAAGTTATTTTAAAAAATCTTTGAAAGGTTTGTATAATCTTTATTATGCAAAATATGGTAACCCAACTCAATCATCTCAAACAAGTGGTGGGGCTACTTCATCGAAGGCGAGTGGCGGAAATAAGTATAGCCGTTTGCTAAACGGTTTAAAAGCACATACAAAAAAAGGCAAGGACTGATCCTACAATGTCTAGCGAATATGAGCGATATGTCAATTCGGATTTTGTCACACATCTTCATCCCAAAGAGTTTGCAAGTTTTGATGTCTTAGGTTTTTGGAAAGAAAAGGAAACAATGTTTCCCGTTCTATCCCGCATGGCCATGGATATAATAAGTGTACAAGCTTCTTCGGTAGCTTCTGAATCCGCATTTTCAACAAGTGGAAGGGTGTTGTCAATCCGAAGAACAAGACTCACTCCGACGTCTTTAGAGATGTGCATGTGTTTGAAGGATCACTTGGACGCTAAAGAGCGTAAACAAGACAAATGCCCTCTTGAAACACTTTAAGACTTAGAAGAAGATTTATTTGATTACGAGTGCAACAAAATGAATCCATTCCACATCCGATGAAGAAAATTGCACTAGATGCTACAGCGAAGGCACTCGGTCTCCGTGAGGCCACTGTATTGATATATGAATGAGCATCGAAAAGCCGATGTATGAATATAATTTTCGATTAGTATGTTTATTTTTAATTCGTTTGCATTATGTTGTGATGTGAATTTTAAATTTCCATGCAGGCTTGCATTGCGTGTAATTTTTCTTTCCAATGTATTTCGTTTCTGATGTATTAGGGTTATTCTATTAAATAAAAGTTGAAGTTTATTCCGTTTATAGCGTACAAAACCACGAAAAACGAAGAAAAAAAACCGGTCAAAACCGGTTTGGGTGGTTAACCGGTCATGAACCGGTTCGACAAAAACCGCACCCCAAACCGGTTTCAAACCGGTTTCGGTTTCTTCCAAACCGGTTTCGACTGGTTCGTTGACCGAAACAGGTTCCTGATTGACTGAAACCGAACCGAACTGGTTAACCGGTTTGCTCACATCTAGTAATAAATGCATTTTTTTTAAACTGTTAGTTTTTTGTCGAGGGACAATAATTTTGAGACGGAGGGAGTATAACAATAATTTTATAAAGAAAAAAAGAAGATGTGAATTTAACTGTATGCAAATGAAATTTTTATAGATTTTAGCTTATGTTAACACAATTTCCCTAATGTTACGATTCTACTCGGTTGCAAATTAACGGATGCCAGCAGTAGCAAAACTGCTCCACGCAAAAAGTATAGCAACGGATTTCTAACGGGGAAAAGACTTTGCAATAGTTTTAATTTCTTGGGAAAGAAATTTTGTAGCAACCGTTATTGCAACGGAGCGTTTTCCAACTGTTTTACTATGGTTTTGCTGTAGACGATTTTACAAAGAAATTGCTAACAGGTTTGAAATTACTTGTTACATGTGATATACTTAACATAACAAGCTAATGATAAAATTCCATTTTAACTAGTTTGAACCCCAAACATATTATATACGTACGTCTTTTTCACAGTAAATGACAAGAAGAGTCGTGCAACAATTGAAGTGTCACAAACAAGAGCAAGTTTCTCTAGATGACAAGAAATTAAAACGCGTCGTATATCATATGTATCTTGACATTCAATATTTTAAAAGACGATGAACAGAAATTCATGTGAAGTAGCAGTAGTATATAACAAAGAAAATGAAACTGCCACTTCTTGTAGACTGTAGTGCTTTAATGATACTCTGCTAGTTGATGACTTGCAATAATGTTCGACACAATGGTCATCATCCCTCTAACCTTCAACTTAACGTTACATCACCATTCACCACATCACCGTTATCATTATTTTTTACTTTTTATGGTCACCAATATTGAAAATACATATTTTATACGAACATACATCTACAGACTACCTTACATATACAAATCAAATAGATAATAATAAAAACACCTATTAAGGCCCACAAAAACACGATACCCAAATGATAGCACCCTCACTACTACTTTTGACCTTTTTTCGTTGCTCGCGCATGAGGGGAAGGCAGCCTCGATAGGGGATTGGAGGTGAGGTCCTCACCCTCCATTGCACATAGCCTAACCGAAGAACTTGTGTGGAAAACCGAAACCTGATATAAGTGAGTCGAGTTCGAAGGTGGCTACAATTAAAAGTAGGTTATTTCCCTAACTTTTGAAACGAGTTTTGACAATACTCGCCCGTTTGCATATAAATTGTGGTTCACGGAAACCACTCTAGGTCCGCCCCGAGTACATTAGTCCCTGTTATCTGAATGATTACGACGATAGCATTTCAGAAGTTGGTATTTATTGATGTCAAACTCCTTAGAATGATCGTTACTGTAAAAAATAAATTTCTCAAAATTAGAATGCTATTTAACCATGAGGAATGCTACACCCACACATTTTTTATATAAAAAACCCACATCCACATGTGTCAATTGACGTGGACCAATAAAATTGTATTAAATTTTCTCTTTCTTACTTTCACTCCCAATAATTAACTTACACATGTGGGTGTGAATTTTTTTATGTAAAAAAATTTCTCAAAATTAGAATGCTATTTAACCATACCTAACATTTACATCAGAAAACGTTCTCTTTAAATGCATTGAACAAATGTTTAATGTAGAAAATTTAGCGCATTATCATTTAATTTTCCTGGGTAAAACGCAAAAACATTTAAGTATATATAATGACACCGAAATCCCTTATCACAACCCATAACATAAGCAAATAAAAGCACATATTTTTTTTAGATAAAAGGTTAACAAAAGCACATATTGTGCTTCAAACCCAACATATTATAAAACAAATATGTCAATTTTATAAACTAACAAAAATGAAATAACACCTACACAAGCACTACTTCATAACCCGACTACAAAGACATATGTCAAACTGATCACAAAAAGCCTGTTGTGCCTTAGGTAAATCATAAACCCGATCCTCGTATCCATCATAGCAATCAAAAATTCCATCCTCAAGTAGACCTGCATCATTTGCTCCCGCATCTGCTCAATTCATTAAAGACATATATCGAGCAATATCATCATTAAGCTCATTAATTTCGTCATCCGGTCTTCTAATATTGAGTATTATTATTTTTGAATGTGAAAAAAGATGTATAAAGTGGATAAGTATACAATGGAAAGTAGTAATTAAACCTTATGTATTGTTGCTTAATTTGTATAATTTTTATTTTTTTTGGTATATTTGTGTTTCTTACTCGACATTGCGAGCCGACTAATCCCAAGGCGACTACTCTTTTGGATAGCCCGAAGTCGGCATAGGTGAACCTCCGTAGCCAATGAGAATTTGTATAAACTTTATTAGGGCAAATAATAATTAAAATCTCAGCTAGACAAATATAAACAAACAAAAAGTAAACGGAAAAAACGAACTTTGTTTGGTTCATGTTGAATTAAGAACATTAAAGATTAGAAATAAGTTTGAAGTTCTTAACGGCATAAACTTTAAACAACTTTAAATGTGAACATGAACAAAAATACATGTCGACATTTGACAAAAAAAGCATTTAGTGATTGAAAGTCATTTTGTGATAATTCTCAATGACTTCTTAAACCAATGACAAATGTGTATTTTCAGTTGAGCTAGAATTAAATCATACGGCTAGAATTAAATTATACGGCTCGAAACGAGCTGAGCTCAAGTGTCACACCCCGTTAAGGCGGAAAAACGAGGCGTAACATCATGGATATCATCACAACACAATGGTGTCAACAATAGAGAATCACTACATGCATAACTAATATAAAATGACATGATGTGTCATGACAATACCGAAAACAAAAGAATTGCATCTTGTATTAATGAAAAAAAGGTCTCATCAATACAAAGACAATGTCTTACAAACCTAATAAAAACATTCAAGAATTCAAGCAACAAAATACAAAACGAAATCAAACGGGAACTTCCAATGTAGCCTAATGGTCTCTCTAGCCACTTTTATTAACTTTAGTATCTTCATAACGCTCACCTGAAAATGATGCTTAAAACGTCAACACAATGGTTGGTGAGAGTCATAGGTGTTACGACACCAATACAATATTTAAATCAATTACTGTGATTATAAAAAAAACAAAACATGGCAGGACAATTAAGCTGACTATTATACATGCTAACATGCAATCGTCCCAAACAAGCAACCACAAATGGGACGGAACGTGTCCCCCGATCCATAACATGCAACATTTAGTCATGGGGAGGAATGCTATCCCCAAATCCCAGACTCTTGGTACCGTAGCACACACAGGTTCATACCCACACCACGTAGACCCTCTTTCCCACAAAGTAGGCGAAGAACAATGCAACATCATACAACATGCAGCACATAACATATAATAGCTACTTAAAAGTCCATGTGTAACTTGAACCATATAATCACAGAATCAAAACATTTTGAAACATATTTTGCATCATTTCCATCCCAAGAAAACATAATAAAATGGGACTATGAAACTCACCTGGATACTCAAACGCAGCTTCCAAATCTCTACACGCAACTATACAAATAAATAAACACGGTTACACGCGACCAAGCTAAAAGCTCTAGTCCATGTAACACACATATGATGGATGTCTAAGGGTTTAGTTAACCATCATGGGTCACCCCGACACCATGCCCAACCTTAACCATCTTACTAACACTTTACACTAGCTACTTACAATTAACTCAGAATTGCAGAATTTTAGTGTCTCTTTACGTACCCAAAACCCTTACTTAATGATCTTTATAAATTATACATTGATGATTATCTTTTATTCCCTATCTCCTCAATGAGTTGTAGCCTACTGTGATGTTTTAGAAAAAATAATAGTAAGTGGAACTATTTTATAAAAATTCATCTTTGCAAAGTACTCAGATTCGGATCTGATCGAACCACTCAAAAGTTTGACTTGACCAGACCCATTTAGACACTTGAAAAAATTCTACAAAAATTCAAGAAATTCACATACATCATGAAATTACTTCAGCAGGAGTTTCGTTTATCAATTCTAACCTTAATTACACTTTTAAGTATAGGTTTTACCCTCACAAACATGACCTAAATCTGACCCGTATTTACTGATCTGACAACTTTTAGTGTAACAAACATTTGAATGATTTCCCGATCTTAAAAACCTTCGAGGCCGGATTTTTTGGAAACTAGACTCGCTGAACTTATCAATAGATAAAAGATTCATCAAAAATCTTGTTACCAATCATGAGATAACATTCGAACAAGATGACTCAAAATTCTGCTCAACCCTAAATTCAATTTTATCGCGTTCTAACTCTAACCGAATACATCAATGTGATTCTAATAAAACCCTAAATACTTCTAATTAAGTTTAACATTATTAATTTATAGATTTTATGAAACCTTAATTTATCCATCATTTTATTGTTACATGAATTAAAAAGAAAATTAAAACAATTAAAGTTTTTAAACATACCTTAATCCTTAATTCTTGAAACCTTAAATCACCAAATTGATCTTGAATAAAAAAATCTTTTTTTTCTTCTTCTCTTAGGTTCGTCTGCTTTTAAAAAAAATAGGGGTGAGGGGTTTGTATTTATAGTGAAGGAAAAGAGATTTAGATAATTACCAAATTAGAATCCCACTTTTACTAAAATTAGTTTTCCTTTTTTTCTCTTAAATCGGCCGAACAACCTTATTATTAATTTTTTATTTTTATTTATTTATTATTTACACAAAAACCCTTTAATTTTATTATTTTTATAAAACCTTTATTTATTTAGACATCCTTCTAAATAAAACTAGTTTTAAATACCTAAAAATAAATTCACTTCATACTTTATTTTTCTAACTTAATAATACTAGAATCTACTAACTAAATTTCTATTCTCGCGAATTCCTATCATCCAAATACGTATACATATACATATAAATACGTACACACATAAAATTTTACCATCATTTTCATTGTCACTAAAATGTGAACATAACATAACTTCAATCACCATGAGACGATCACGCTCAATGGATTTGTAACCAACTCACATAAGATCACATAAACACATAATTATCATAACACATAGTGAAACTCAAGTCAATGTTAACGGTTGACTAACCTACTCAAAACACAGTTGTCACATCAAGCTCTAGCAAACTTGCGCAACACTACTAAACTTGTTTAGGCCAATTTAGACAGTCACAATAGTTGCATTTTAGAATATTGAGGAAAGTCCAAAATGTATTCATGTGGTTTTTCAGAAAAACACCGCACATCCTTGGCCTAAAAGTTGGTATAAAACCATTCATCCATTAGTAAAAATCAGCCTTCATACATACCTAAGGACAAATGATGCAACTATTTGTTTGTTAAGTGCAACACGTGTTGGTCACGTGAGGGATGTTATGTTAATTTTATTCGTTACAACTAACTCACCCACCATTTAATACCCGGCTGAGACGAATAACAAGACCAAAACACTCTTCACGTGACCAACACTTGTTGTACTTGACGGAGATATATTCGAATCGTTCGTCCTTAATGATGTATGATGACTGACTTTTACTAACGGATGAATGGTTTTGCATCAACTTTTCAGCTTGGGGTGTGTGGTGTTTTTTTGGCAAAACACATGCTCTAGAATATTTAAAAAAATATGTTTTCCAATATCATATAGTTTTGAAATGAAATGGCATTTTAATTATCAACAACCATATAAATTACCTCTGTTCACGAGTATTACTTACGTTTTTCTAATAATCTGTAATGTCATGAGGATAATTCTCAAATGTTATGTGAACGTCCAAATGGAAGTAATTGACATGAAGTCAAAAATTCCTATTGAAAACGACTTTCATTCTTTTTTATTAAATTTCAACAATTGCGATTGATTATCAAGATTGGATATATTTATACTACATTATAAAGTATTTAAGATTTTTTCTACTAATAAGGAAAAGAAAGCCTCAATCAGAACCACATTCCTTTTACATGCGGATGTAGCTAAGTGTCTGACTATATTGGTCGTATTTTCATGTTGTTGCGGCCGGTGCTTGTTTGCGCGCGCGTGAACCAACCCAGCAAACAAGGAAAGGATGCCCTCTCGGGGCATCTGAGAATGATTTAAGCCGTATGAAGGGAAACTCTCACGTACCGTTTCTTTTTTAGGGGATAAGGAGCCCGACAGGGTTCCCCACTGACTTGGCCCGAGCCTAAGTGAAATTTAAGACAAAAAAAATTATTATAAAAGGAAAAATAGAAAATTAATAAAAAATCTAAAAATATAAGTCTTATTTAAAACATATGTAACAGCTTATTTCATCCGTATAGTAACCGCCTTTTAATAATGATATCTTTTATTGAAATTGTTTATAAGAAAAGTTAACTAAACTTGTAAACACCAATTTAATGCTAAAATTTAAAAAATAAAAATGCTAACCATTTATGCTATTAAAAATTTAGACAGTAATTTGTTTGGTGGTTTTGTTGTTGTTTTATATTGGTGGTTTTGCATTGCTATTGCTTATAGTTATTTTAGTTAAAAGTTGTCATTCATTTGTAAAGTTACTCTTAAAAAAACCGTATAAATGAAAAATAATTGCCCGCCAGAAAATTAGTCACCGTATATCCACCGTCGCGTTGCACGGATACCCTGCTCTTATTTCTAATATAGCTAACGACTTTAGCCACAAGTCGTATCCTACTTCCACTCGGGTATCTCTAGTTGTTACAATAAACCCGAAGGTCTTTGATGTTTTAGCATTCACCTTTAAACAAGTCAAACAATTGCTAACATAGGTAGCAATATCCTTCTCCATACATGGCCACCATACATATCTCTAAGGTCATAGTACACGTATTATCCGCCCCGAATGTACCAAGTACCTTTATGCATGAGCCTCTCTATCATATAAAGGTCCTTACATCACCTATTAATGAAACCCATAATAAATACATACCTCCGCCTTCCTTGCATTCCATTAGTTGGTCCAGGCCACGCAGCATTTCTACTGTCGCGTTCTCTACCTTGCCTCTTTGCATGAGTACACAACCTAATACTTGATTCGACGCGTCGTAGTAAACTACAAACCCTTTGGATCCATCGGTCAATGACATTATTGGTGTATCACAAATTGCCCTTCAACGTATGAAAAGCTTCCTCTTGTTCCTTGGTCCACTCCTACTTCTTATTCTTCTGTGTTAGTGAAGTAAGGGGTTTAGTAATCTTAGAAAAATTTACTATTAAACTACAGTAGTAACCTTCCTATCCCAAGAAATGATCGTATCCCGGGATGGCGTCCATAGTTACTTTTATTAATTCTTCAATTGTTGCTAACTGTACTAGGAGACCACGAAAATATCATTGCTGTTAACCACCGGTTGGATGGGGGTTTTGGGGGGTATATGTTCGAGGTGTCTGAGAAAACACACTTTTTGTAGCCAGAATTCATACTTGGAAAACTAGGCAAACAACTTTCCTTCTTCTTGAACAACACAGGTGCTTCCCACTGAGAGTGACTTGATCGAATAAAACGTATATCGAACGAATCCTAAAGTTACAACTATCAACTAGGTGTAGCACACTGATACGAATAAAGCTATAACAAATAAAGGTGATTTCAATATGTGCAATAGATGCGGATCATAAATGTCATAAGAATCCACTTAAAAAGAAAGGATAAAAAAAATGTACCGACAGAAAAACGCAAACGAAAGAATCAACAAGCGTACCACGACAAAATAAACGCCATAACGAACAACAATACGTATCAAGATTGATAAATGAAAAGATAGGATTCTTATACCAATAATCGACTTTACTCGAAAGAACCAACTAAATACTAGTTTTATAAAAATCAATTTATAATAATAAAGAAAGTCGTTTTAATGATAAAAATCACCTAAAAATCGCTAAAAAATAATCTTTATAAAATTCATTTTAATCATGGTTAGTTCATAAAATCCAGGAGAATTCAAATAACAGTGTATCGCATCTTACCTATATAAATTACTTTAAACATCCTTTTTATAATTATAAAATTTATCAAAAACAAGCCTTTAAAAAAATTATTATCATATCTTATTCATAAATATTATCTAAAAGAAAATAGTTTTGTCAGTCAACCAATTATCATATTGTTTCAAAAATTAATGAAAACATAGATTTTTTTTTTAAAAGAGACATATTCACATGAGTGTTTTTGTATTCATAAAGAACATGTTATCAATAATAGATTCCCCCCAACACCATCAAGAGTATACTTCAAAAGGTTTTCCCAGTAATTCGACATTAATATAAAATATGTTACTCAAACAACGACATCGTAATACCAAAAGAGATTGTAAAATACCGTAAAGACTCTAACAAAATTGTATTGTTTGAAAGCGAAAGAAAATACCATGAACCATATAGTCATTATAACAGTGAAGCGAACATGCTCCAGAGAATTTCATACAAAGACATTATGAACCAAAAGAAGAACGTAAAGACTAATCCGTACTTATGATCAAGAGAAAAAACATAGAAAAGCGTCGGTACCACCAAAGCCGCAACTGTTTACGAAATCAAGGATATAATAAGAACTGGAGTCATGATTATCCGCACAATATGTTAGGAACAATTTAATGCATAAAAGAAAATTTTGCATACTCATACGAGAATTTAGTACTACCGAAAGAACTACTGAAACCGTACCAATATCCAATATTAGCAAGATCCGAAACAACCAATATTCATCTAGACGCCGAATAGAAAAGTTATGATCACCATAACGTCATGGTACAAACAAGGGATGCTAAAAAGAGGTTAAATAAATCCGAAACGAATAAATCGAGCAGACAACAAACTCCGATAATCGTAAGTAAAAAACAATAACGGGTAACTGGGGTATCCGCAAACGATATATAAAGGGGAAACTTACTGAACTCAAAACTATTTCATAACTCAACTCACAATAATATAAACACGTTACACTACAACTAACAAGTAAACCACCGATCAATGCAATCATGGTACCAAGTCTACGTAGTGTGATGCCTTATATAATTATTTTGGCCACTATAATTATATTGCCATTCCTATACATCACTGAAAACTTACTTCCAAGACATACACCTCTTAACAGATAACACAACATATAATCCACAAATACCACCAATGCAATACATAAACCACTCTAATATAACACAGGAAAATGATGCCCCATCAAAACATACTTAACTTATATAAAGCGTAAAAACAAAACGACATAAAGGAACGAAATTCTCGCAGCGCCTCCAGAATACGAATAATCCCGAATAAATAAGTCAATGACGATGTGTACGAGGTAAAAGACGGAATAAACTTATGCTGGGCCTCGCTTGGGTTTTACTTTGCCTTCGCAAAGAGTCACCCGACTCTGCGGGTCCATGCCATGCTATGATCATCCGACAAGCGATCTGAGGTCGGACGACCATCACCGACTCTTCAAACTAACCTTCCTCCATTCGGTTCCTCGTATAGGCTCCTCTTCAATTGGCTCGCTCTATTTGAATCATAAGCTATACGAGTAGCCCTAGGTCCGAAATAAAAACTCAAAGAAAAGCAACTACGAAAAACGCCTAAGGTAGCTAAACACATAGATTTAATTACGGTTTAGAGAGAGACATGACTAAAAATAAATAAGGAAATGTATATACTATAGATCCCAATAATGAAAAAGAATATATATAGATACTATATATATATATATATATATATATATATATATATATATTTATATATATAACAATAATATAATAAATATAAATATATATATATATATGTATTATAGTAAGTAGACAAATTAATAAAGAAAACTTAAAGCTTACGAATAGCGAGAAAGTATATAGATACGTACATAAACACTTAAAAGCCTAAAAGCAACAATAATGGGACTCCTATGTAATAGTACTAGTACCAACCACCTACTTCTCTATAACCAAAAGGCTCTGATACCAATCTTACACAAAACCCCGCCAAGTGTCGAATACACGAGGCGAATTCCATCAGTATATCATCACAACACAATGGTGTCAACAATAGAGAATCACTACATGCATAACTAATATAAAAGACACGATGTGTCATGACAATAACCATAAACACAGAACTGCATCTTGTTTAAATGAATAAAAGGGTCTCATCAATTCAAAAACAATGTCTCACAAACCTATTACAACTCATAACATACAAGATTTCATTGCAACCGACTTATGAAATAAAAAACAAATGAGAACTATTCCCATGCCATCCTAATGTCTCTCTATAAAAAGCCACATTCATATAACTCAACACCTTCATAACCGCTCACCGTGAAAATGATTGCTTAAAACGTCAAACACAAAGGTTAGTGAGCGTCATAGGTTTATTACGACACCAAAACAAGATTTTTTTTTTAAAATCAATACTACTGTGATAAAAAAAACATGCAGGACAATTAAGCTGACTATCATACATGCTAACATGCATTCGTCCCAAACAAGCAACCACAAATAGGACGGAACGTGTCCCCCGATCCATAACATGCAAACATTTAGAGTACATGGGAGGAATGCTATCCCCAAATCCCAGACACTTGTACGCGTAAGCACCCACAGCTTCATACCACGACGCAAGTAGGCGAAACCACTTGGCCCACAAAGTAGGCGAAACCAAATGCAACATATACACAGCATCACATAACATAAAATAGCTACTAAAATTTCCAAAGTGTAACTTCAACCATATAATCACAACAATCAAAACATTTCAAAACTATTTTTGCATCCATCTCCATCCCCAAGAAAAACATAAGTAAAGAAATGGTTACTAGGAATGAAACTCACCCTGATGCGCAGTGATTTTATTGTTGTGTATATATTAGAAGGGGTTTTTTTACTTTATGTTTTGGGTGTTTAAGCTGACTTGACAGTCAAAAAATGTGCTATAGTGTTATGACACCCCGACACTCAAAAGATTAGGACCAACTAGTTGCAATTGTCCTTCTTCATGCCAAATTGTCTGCCTCCTTTTTAACCACCATAACCTCTTGTCAAGCAAATAGTGAACCACTATTTTCCACCGTAAATAAACCAGTGAGATAATATATTGCAATTTCATGAAGATATATAATATGAGAAATTAATATATCAAAAATACTGAGTAATAATTTATTTTTATTTTCTTCGTAAATAATGGTTATCGGACATTAATGGCCATTTAATTATTCACGGGGTATAAGAACCCAACCGCCATACAGACTCAAACCATGTAAAACCCTCTTCCCCCTTTTTCAGGAGGATCGACTAGCCCTTCAATGGGGTTGTTTACACCTAGCATAAATTAAACTTGAGACCTCACATTTTAAAGTGATAGTCAGAACTTATTTTGTCACTAGGTCACCCTTGAGTAATTCGAAGTAATAATTTATACTGTAAATGTTTAATGTTTATTACGCTATTGGTAAAAAAATGTTTAATACGCATGCGTGCACAGGAAAACGTACTCACACGTTCATCAGTCGTCACCGTCATAAAAGAAAAAGGATGTCGCTAACCATTTTATGTGACGTGTTTGTATAATACTCCACTATAATACGAAATTATGCAGTAAATGAATGTTATAATGTATTACTTTTTTTTGTGTTTTATAGTTGACATAATCAGTTGACGTTCATTTCTGTGCCGAGTTTACACCTATAACTCACACAAAAAGTGCATTTTTTTTTTGGGTTTGCTACATCGGCGATATTCTGGTCATGTAAAGTATCGTGTCAACCAGCACTTGCCAGACCTAATAAATATGCTAATCATGCGTTTACCGCTTAGAATTTAATTTTATTTACAAATTCAAGTTTTCATTTTTATTTTACGAATTCGTATGGACAGGAGGGGAGGGGAATGGCCTGAATTGGAAGTGAGAGAAGTGACTGTAACCGAAAACCCATAATAAACTGTACAATTATAAAGTTAAATAAAAAATAATGATATACTCGTTAATACGAAGTGAAGAAGTATATATCATCGGATAAACATATTACATAAAAGTATTTATGTATTCAACTTTTCATTATAAAAAGTTAATATCATGCCATCATATTATAAGGAAATCAACTAGACAACTAGGGGTGTCCGGGTTATCGGGTCGGGTAAGGGGGATTATCGGGTTTTGAAAAAATAAAACTAACCCGCAACCTGACCCGATAGAGGTATCAGGTTAATACGAGATTCGGTGTCTATCGGGTTGCGTGTTAACGGGTTTTTTGGTTTATCGGGTTATCGGGTTACATGCTAATTTCATGTTACAATTTTTTTATATATTAAAATAACACTTAAAATTTAATTAACTTAAATATTAACCAATATTGCATTGAAATTTGTCTGTTACAATAGATAAAGAAAGAAAGCAAGACACATTGAATTTTTGTCAGTAGGAAATATAGTCGTTTGCCTCATCTAGCTGCAAAACAAAAAAAAAACAGACGAAAAGAATAAGCCACTGATGCAAAACTTGCAAAGCATCATAACAAACTTTGAAGATACACTTCATCATATTTTTTATGGCATGCTTAGTAATAAAGAACTGTGATTAATAAACTAGACAAAAGAGATTTTAGTTCAAAAAGTATAAAAATATAATAGGTCATTATAACTTATATATATTAACGGGTTCCAATTAACCCATAACAAACTAATTAAGAACCCAAACACGACCCACTTTTATTGAGGCTATGAAGTTTATCGGGGCATGACCCAAACACCCGATAAAGTAAGTTGGGCCGATTTCAACTCGACGCTTAGTAAGGTCTTATCGGGTTTCGAGTTAGCGCTTGGGTCGGGTCGGGTTACCCATTTGACACCCCTAATAAGAACGTAGAAGAAGGGATGTGGGTTGGGGTATTGGGCAACTATAAACTTCAATTCCAATTATTGTACAACTTTTTGTGTTATCTTTTTATTAAGTTAACCAATAATTTATTAAAACCCGACATGAGTATTTATTTTAAACGTTAATCAACTACACATATGATACTTTAAGTGTATGATATTATATGATCGAATAGGGCCGTGCTTAGCACGGCCTAAAACACCATCTAGTTGGGCCGACAAAAGGAAGCAAGTATAGATTTTCTTTGATCTTGACGTTGTTGATCATTAGACATTTTCCTTTACAAAGATTTCACAACCTTTGATATAATATTTTTTGTTTTTTAATTAGTACACAAGTCCTGACCATCTGTTGAATTATCATTATCACTACAATATATAATCCTTCACCTTTGCACACAAAAAAAAGAACTTTATCATTTTCATAATACTTCCCGAACGTAAGAACTTGTATTTCATGAAAAAAGCATCAATAAAATCAGTATTCGGGCACGTTTTACATTCAACTTTAAAAATAATCAATTCATATTTAGCTCTTGGTTTTTCTTTAAATCATTTTCGTCTGACATATTCTAGATTCCCATCTAGTGGCTAGAGTTTGTTATTATGCTACCATAGTTTGTGATTTTGTAGCTAATCTATAGCTTTTTGAAAAAATTATTCACCAAATAGCAACACTTCCAAAGGTGTTAGCAAAAAAGGAGTCTAAGAGGGTAGGGTATGGTGGCATTTAGGCTCGTCACTTCCTACCTTTCTCCTATTCACTTGCTCTTCACCACACCATACCCCCTTGCCACTTTTAATATTTTTGGTAACTCGCCACTGCAGTGACGAGATAAAGTAAAAAAAAAACTTTTTTATTATTATTATATTTTAGAATGTATGTGTTTGTGTGTGAGTGGTGGGACTCAAGTGAAGAGGTGATAGTGTGTTATGAGTGAAGGGGTATTTTTGAATGGGAGTGAAAAGCTGATGTGATAGCCTATAGGGCCCGTTTTGTTTTGTGGCTTAAGCCACCATACCCTACCCTCTAAACATGTACAGTATAAGAGAAGATTTTGACAAATGTGACTAATTATATGTGACGTGGTAAGAAAAGATGATGTGGTATGCCGATGTGAAAATTATGAAAATAATAGATACATTGAATTTGAACATAACTTAAAAAAATAACTTTTATCTACCTTACTTTACAATCTTTAACTGTTAAACTTTAAATGTTATTTATATTTAAAATATAATAAAAATCCGACATAAACATGTAAAAAAACACATACGAATTAGTATTTTTTGTTAGTACAAAATTCGTGTCGGGTTTGGTAGTGTCAAAGTCCTTCGCTCCTGGTCCGGTGCCCTGACCAATGACTTGGAATGCTTGATTTTTGTACAAAGCAAGAGAAGAGATGATTTTCTGCACAATTAAAAGTAAAGCCGTTAGCCTGTACCGTGGGGACTGACCCCACCTTATACTCCGGTGTGAGAGTAAGTATCATATTGTCAAGTATATGTTTAGAATAATAAGAAATAATTATGTTACCATTTGGGATGTATTGTGACACCCTAATTATAATGTGTTCTGAGTACTAGGATTTTTCCTATCTTTTCGGTATACTTTATAGTGGGCCTGGAGTGGGTCCCTTGTCGGGCAAGGTACCGCGACAATCGTGACGAACGGACGCAGATTTTCTGGCGGACGGATAGTCTTATTGGAGATCCCGCGGACGGATTCGTCCTGCAAGTAGATCCGCGGACGGATCGTTAGGTTCAGGGCCGAAGCCCATGCGAGATTGGGCTTTACCATGACCTGTTATTGATAGGTTTAGCCAAAAAGCCCAAGTGATAATGTGGCCCAAGCCCAGAGGCTTGGTACACCCATTTATAACTCAAACAATTTCCCGCCCAGACTAGATGATAATGCCCGTAGGGTACTATTCCTGCGTGCGTGATCAATGCTAGACTTGTACTTTATTTCCTCCTTGAGTTATTTGTTTTTGTGTTGTACGTCTTCTGAGTTGGTAACGCTTCGATTACGTGGAGCGTTGCTGTCCTTTTACCTTCTGACTTGTGACAGCTTTTCACCAGTTTCCATGCGCTTTTCTATCGTCGATTAGGCAAGTGGTACACACGTGGCGTCATCCAAGTATTGGTAGGAGTAACTATCCCAAGGTATAAATACCCCTTATTTTACTGATTTTCTCTTCTGCGAAATCTTTCCACCGCCATTGTTTTATGTTCTTAGAGCTTTTACTTCTTACTTCTCGTGCGTCACTTTCCTCGTTTTCAGTTTCTCGAGATTCAGGTCAGCATTTATCTTAGTCTTTCTTCAAAATGGCTAATAAACATTCTATTATGACCCGAGAAATGGTAGAGAGCTTTTGCAATAGCTATTATATTCCTGATGAAGTTCATCCTACCGCACCGGGGCGGGATAGGACTATCACCCAATTTCCTGAGGGTAAAGTGGGTGTCTATACTAGGTTATTTGATTAATTGTGTTAAGGATTCCTCTTACCATGTTTTTTGTATCCTATTCTCAAATATTTCCGTATACATATTTCTCAATTATCCCCCTTCGGTGCTGCTCGTATATCTCATTTCGAGGTTTTGACGCGCGTACTTGATCTTGGCCCGTCGGTAGCTGTTTTCCGTGCGTTTTATACGCGTATGTATAGTGACGGATTATTTTCATTTGCGAAACGTTCCCTATCGGCTCCTTCTTGTCTCTCGAAGCCTCCGGATTCTATTAAGAACTGGGCGGACCATTTTTTCTGGGTTGATTCCCGCGTGTTTCCTATCTCCGTTCCTTTGTATACTGGGGGGTGTTGGAGAAGGATCCGGCTCCCAATCTCACTGCTTCGTCGTAAGAGCAAGACTGTTCAGGTCCTTCTTCTAATAAAGTCTCCCTATCCGGCGGTATCCCGGAATGCTTCTTACTCTTGTGGGGTTTAAGTCCTACTATCCATTTGGTGAAAATACTTATCCAGCTTTTGAGGAACCTGATAGAACGGGTGGGTGAAAATACTTAGCCCTTGTGGGAATGCTCCTTCGTTTTTTTTATATATATTTTTCTTTTATGGCGTCTTTTGGTATTTATTTTGCAGACATGGGTTTGCTTGACTATATCAGGACCCCGTTTGAACCCCCGGAAAGGTACAGCGGTAGAAGTTCACAGAAAGTGGAGGAACGAAGTGACTTTATTTGTAGATAAAACAAGTGCTTTGTTCCCTGGATGCTCTCTGCTAGTGGCACATCGAAAGCAAGCGGTAGGGCGTCTGGCGCTGGTGCTGAGGTTTCTGTTTCGTCCGCGGAAGGAAATGTTGTTGAAGAGAACGTCATTCCGGAGGGTGCTTTCTTGGATTTAACAGACCCGGAGTGTGAAATGTGACCTGTGGTTTGAGAAGATGTTGCTCAAAGCAGCAGGATAAGGCCAAGAGAAAGAAAGTGTAAAAGCGAAGTGACCTCTTCCTCTAAAAGATTGAGGATAGATCATCCAAGCCCTAGCTTCCTGGGACGGTGGGTAAGTCACTACGTCTAGTCTGTAGGCGGACCCTACCTGAAGGCTCCCTTATATTAGAGTCCCTTTCTTCTACAGCGGATGTCCATACCCATTTTACCAAGTGCCAGAGGTAAATTCGGATTTACCACCATTTTACTTTGATATTTTTTCTGTACATGTACTTAACACTATCCTTTTTTGGCTAGTTCCCACTCTTCCCCCCGTCGTTGGACGGATGCCCCCGTGTACACTTGCTAGCTAGACATTGTTACTTCTAGCCGGTGCAAGACGCTTGTTTTAAAAGCCCACAGTCGGGAGCGGGCGGGTCTCCCGCGGAGACTTCGGAGGAGTCTACTGACTCGTTTTATGAGACGACCATCCTGAATTTGAAAGATGCCAAGCGTTGGTATGTTCCTCGCTGGAACATAACCAACGATTCACTGCTAGATGACGGCTTTTCTTGTCGTACAACTTGGTTGATCGCGGTCCCCCCCCCCCCCCCCCTAGACTTTTCTCCACACTCCGCAACAATGGATTATGACCTAATGTTCGAGAGTTCAACGTGGGCGGCGCGACAGATTTGTCTTGGGTTCGGAGGTGAGGTCTCTTACAGAGCATAGTAGCTGGAACTAAAGAAGAACACAACGGTTAAGTAAGATGCTCGGGGTGTGCTGCTTTAGAGTAGAAGGATGCTGAGATTGCCTAGGTAGAAGTTCAATGGTGAAAAGAGAATGAACACGGAGTCCGCTGAGGTCTTCGTCTCCGTGCTCAGGTTTTTCTAGTCTTGGCTGCGGATAAATCCCCTTTTGAGCGCTGAAGTGTCCATCACTTAAGAGTGCCATATATAACAGGTATATATACTGTAGCATCTCTCCCTTCTTGATTCCCGCCCCGCATCAAACCTTAAGTCTGCCTTTGATGAATCTCAAGCGCCTGTGAAGAAGCTAGGAACTATGATTATCCTCCCTGTCTCGAGAGAGATGGACTTGCCTCTGAGGTATGGCTTTTATTCCGCTCGTTCTTGTTACGGGGTTTTTTTTATTTTTTAAACTTCTTATCCTTGCAGGTTTCTACACTCAATTCCTGCTTTCAGTGATATTAAAAGAAAAGATGGAAGATCTCAGCAGGAAGAACAGCTCCAGGAGTTATAAATCGTGTGTCCAAACTTGAGGCACACGAGATGTGAAGATGTCCGGAGTTCGCTTAGAGGGGGAATTTTAATAAATCCTTTTACCCTGCCTACAACTACACAGGCATGGCCGAAGATGGTTGCTGACGCATGGGATAGAACTTGCTATGGTAAAATGTTTGAAGTCCCCCGAGTATCAAGGCATTTTGGGTATGCCCTAGGCCGGGCTGTGGATTATGGTATGCAGGAGGGTTTGGCGGCCGGACATGAGCATGGGGTCGCTGGAACCCCACTTTCCGCTGTTGTGGCATATAATCCTGAGACTGCTGAGAGCAATTATCTTGACGCAGATAAGAGCTCTTGAAGAAGCGGACTTCCCTCTGGGTTACATTGTTGAAGTTCCAAGAAAAGACTTCCGGTATGGATGAGGTCTTGAGAATTGCCTATTTAAAGGATGGGACCTTTGGCAATCTCCTGAAGCTGCCTCATCTTCTACCGTGCTTTGAGCAGCTCTCCACCGTCCCAATCTATACCCTCCAATTGATAAATGCTGTTTGTTTGGGGAGACTTCATTATCCTTATACCACCGCTTCTTAACGATCATCCCGTGCCAAGGTGCAAAAAAGGCATTGTGCCGCAGTCTACTTCGCCAATTTAAATGTGGTAGAATAAAGTTTCTCATCTTTGCTTCTCGGAATTGCTTGGTGAGGCTAGCATTTCTACGGTTGCCCCGCTGCTTGAGAATATGGAAACGAATGAAGATTTGGGGACGTGGTTTCTATTGCCCCGATTTGAGGATCCACGATTTTTGAGATCAGTCCGTGACCAGCCTGTGTATTGATATAGCGGTTTTGTTTTTGAAAACGTGGCCGTATGTGGCATTGCGGCTTTTATGTAAATTGACTTAACTTTGAAAGTTTAGCATCATACTTGGACTGAATTCGTGTAGGTCCCGTACCATAACACGTTTTGAGTGCTTAAGTTTGCTATCTTAGTTTATTACTGGTGTACGTTCGTAATAGATAGTCTTGTGAATTATTTTGTGGGGTTATTCTCCCGGCGCCGGGCTTGCAATACCTCTTACGCGCCTGAGCTAATTTTGAGGTTGCTCGAACCTTTATTATACGGGATAATATTTGTTGTGGAGCATGGCTCACCTTGCAGTGCATGTTTTAACCATTAATATAACTTTGCAAAGTAAAGACAATTTAAAATTTAAAACTTGTGAGGGTAGCTAATCCCCACTTTTCATTTGAAATTCAAAATATTACAAGATGCGAATAAATAAAGATATTGCCCTCCGGAGCATCATATTGTGCCAGGGCGAATTCTTTTCTTACATTTCATGTAATAACACTTTTTTGAGATAAAAAAAGTTCCATGTTCTCAATCTCGCATGTCATTTCCTTTGTCGGTCTATGAGTTTTGTATGCTCCTTTTCCAAAGCTACTCTTTAATTTCGAGAACGGAATCCTTCCCATCTTGTGTCCAAGTTTGCTATCATCCTTGGCATGACTTGCTTTTATTGAGCTGGCGGTAGACCATGTCGCCCGGCTTGAAACTATGCGCCGTGGACCTTAGTTGTAATATGTTTTCCATCTTTTTCATGCTTTTTGCTTCAATGTATTGCTGCTTGCCTCTCTTCATATTCCTCCTCCCCCCCCCCCTCCCTATCCTCACTCCCCATCCCCATTCCCCCCCCCTTCCCCCCCCCCCCTCCCTGCCCCCCTCTCGCCTCCCCCCCATCCCCCCTCTAATAAGTATGATAATTATTTATTTGAGGTCCAAGTTGATTCCCCAGAGCTTCGTTGTTTTTTGTCAGATCTATCTCCGCAGTCCGGAGTGTTGGCATGCCTATCTCCGCCGGGATTACGGCTTCCGTGCCGTATGTTAATGAGAATGGTGTTTCCCCGTTACTTGACTTGATCATTGTACGGTGAGATCCCGATAGGAACAAGCGGTAAGTTCTTCTATCCAATCCTTTAATTTTTCATCAAGCCTGCCCTTTATCTTCTCCTAAACTTCTATTTGCTCATTTCAACTAGACCAATTATGCTTGCGTTCGTTTTTAAACGTAAGCGAAGCATTGGCGGATGCACAGTTTCTCACACCAATCTTTGAATGGATTATCACGGAACTGTTTTCCATTGTCTGATATAATTTCCCCTGGTAGGCCAAATCTGCAAACAATGTTGTTCCATACGAACTTCTTTACTTGATTGCCGGTGATGGTTGCGACAGCCTTGGCCTCGATCCATTTAGTAAAATAGTCGATAGCGACAATTAAGAATTTGACTTTACCCGGACCTTCCGGGAAAGGTCCGGCTATGTCTATCCCCCACTTATAAAATGGCCATGGAGATGTGATGGAGGTCAAATTCTGTTGTGGATTCCTTGGGATGGGACGGTGTATTTAACAGTCGTTGCATTCCCTTATCAAGTTCCGTGCATCCATATGCATTGTTGGCCAGTAATATCCTGTTCGGACTATTTTGGCAACCACAGATCTAGGGCCGGAATACATGCTGCATAACCCCTCGTATATTTCTCTTAGGACATAGTTTGCTTGGAGTGGTCCGACGCACCGGAGCCATGGTCCTAAAAAAGACTTCTTGTATAGGGTTCCATTGATCATGGCATACCTGGCCGCTTTCCGACGTACTGTTCTGGCCTTCTTTTTATCCTCCAGAAGGATTTCTTTTGCCAAGTACTTGATAGTCGTTTTACACACATATAAAATATATCACAATATAATATATAACCTTAAGAGTAATTAAGAAAATTACCAAGTTACCCTTGATAAAATTCACTCTCAAAAATATATATATAAATAAATAAATAGATAAAATAATATACCAAATTAAACGGTAAATATGATCACCCGGGTCGTTTTCCCAACGACTAGTGAAATTGAGTCCTCGTGAGGCTTGGATTCTGATTTGAATAAAGCAAAGATATTTTTGATAATCTATATCTATTAAATAAAAGCAATTTAGATAATTAAACAAATACGGGAAACAAATAAAATGCAGCAAATAAACAAGTAAACTAATTTTAACCCCTAAAAATGTAAATTAAATTTATAAACCTAAGATAGGACAAAAGAAAATTTTAGGAAAAAGAAAAACATTTTTTTTCTGGTTTTTTAGATTAAAAGATGACTTTTCTAAAATTTAAACTAAAAAAACTATAAAAATAATAAACTATTAAAAATAAAGTCCTAAAAATTATATAAAAATTATACTAAATAAAGAAAATGTGCAGAAACTTTATAAAAATAAAAGCCCTAATTTTAACTTTTTACAAAAGTTTAATTAAACTTATTAAAACTAAACCCTACTTATTAATTAAAATATTAAATCTAATTAAAACTTAACAAAAGACTTAACTAAGGACTTATTATGCAAATACTAGAGGGACTAACGGAGCAAAGATACTAACTGATAAAGAACTAACTGAGAGACAATTAAAAACTAAAAATTACAAAACTAGTCCCTGAGAACCTAACCCGACTTCAAACAAAGTCCATTTTAGGCTTAAAGATTAGTTGAAACTAAAAGTGCTTTTCAGCAAAAACTTAAAGAAGCAAATTTATAAAATAAGCTAGGGAGAACAACTTTAACAAAAGCACTTTAGTCTGAAACTCAAAGATAAGCTCTAAAAGAGCTTCTCAATAAGCTGTTACAGAAACTAGGGGTTTGGGCTATGTTTTACTAAAACAGCTATAATAAGCTCAAATTAAGCTCAATGTGAAAAAGGAAAAGAGTTCTAAGAAGCTTATGAGATGCTTTATCTATGAATGCAAAGAAAGCTAAGCTAGAAGTCCTTTTAAGCAACTGAAATTGAGCATGAACTAAGCAAACTCTGAAATCCAAAGTAATAAGCAAAAATCCAAATAAGCTAAATTCCTTAAAAAGCTAAACTAGACTCTAAAACTTTAAGGACTTATTAAACTACTTATAATCTATCTATATAAGCTATAAAATCTAGACTCATAAGCTAAATTAACAAATTAAGAACCTGAAATTCCTAAGTACTGTTTTTGGCTTTTTAACTTTTTGAAAGACTTTTGACAGCAAAAATAAGCTATGTAAATAAGCTAGAAAATGAAATTTAAGTCCTAATCTGTATTAAGCTATACCTAGTCTATAAAATACTAAAAGAAGAGTTATTAAACCCTAACTTTGCTGGCTTAATTTGGGGCTTAAGACTCAGCAGTACTAACTTTTGTTAGTACTGCTAGTGTAAAGTATCAGCAGTACTAACTTTTTGTTAGTACTGGTGCCCTTTGCACAAATGTAAACCAAGAGTGCAGGTTTCCTAAGGGAAATCCTGCACTAAGACACACTCAAATAGAGTGTATAAACAAAGTTCAAGCAAGATCTAAGCCTTAAGGTCTTTGGATCAAAATTTCACAAGCAAAAAGATAGTCAAAAACTGCCCTGGTGTAAAAGCAAAGATAATAAGCCATATCTTTTGAAATTTTGAACTCTAACTTATAAAAACTAAATGAAAACTAAACTTAAATGAAAACTCAGCTGACTCAAGCAATTTGCACAAGTAATGTTGATTTTTAGAGGTCAAACACACTTATGCCAAACACCCCTTTACTACTATGACAGTTATGATTAAGCTACTAAATTTGAAATCTATTAAACAAATGCTTAATACCAGACAATTAATAGATTAAAACAACTTTAATAAGCATGAATTAACAACTAGATAAGCAATAATCTAAGACTTAAGCTATTTTACTATATTTTTGGTTTTTTAAAGACAACTTAAGCTAATCTAGGATTTAAACTATTTAAGCTAAAAACAGATGTAAATTACTAACTAGTAAGCTCAATGAAATACTAATAAGCAAGAATAAGCAGATAGAATAAGCAAATAAGCAGATCTAAATATAGAAAGCAAAGAAATCACTATTTAAAGCTAGAATAAAAGGAAATGAAAGAGAACTTACAAACTCCTCTAGCTAAACAAGAGGTTCCCAAATAGGGCAGCTTCAAGCTCCCTAGCTTATTAGATAAGCTAGGGTAAAGTCCTTGGGATCTCTTCCAAGTTAAGATCCCCTTCCAAAAGCTCTAATCCAATAAGATCCATGATAGATTTAAACTGATTTAAGGTTTAGGTAAGATTAATACTGAATTCAATAAGCTCTATTTCAGCTTATAGACTGAAAGAGCTTTAAATGAGCTTATTAGCTTATTGAGACTACTTAGCTTATTAAGAGAGCTTATGAAAAGAAACTTTGAGAGATTAAGAAAAACTGAATTTCATTAAAAGAAAACTTGCTTACAATACTTTTAAAGGAAAATTACAAGATTAAAACATCATTAAGCTAAGAATTTGAAATTTAAGCTACAACTAAATTAAAAGCTACTTGTAAAAAACTAGATATCGTGTGTGTGAGAGGTGAGGCCCTATTTATAGGCTGCCTTGGATCCTTCTAGCCTCTTGCCTTGCTTTCCAATCCTTTTAATCCTGGCCAATCATTTCTTCAATCATTTGAGCATCAATTGTGGCCGTTTGATCAAGCTGTGGACACCTGAAGATTGCCAGCGTGTCATTCTCTTATGGATGTCATTGTGCTTCTTTTGTGAGTGATTTTAGTGTAAAACCCACATAAATTTGTGCTTTCACCATTGCTACGTGGCATGAGCTTGATAGAGGGATACTTAGAGCCTTGATTTGACTAATCTCTCCCTGCCATCTTGTAAACGATCACTTGAATTGACTTCCTTGCCCATCAATTCTCATTTGCCCTTTGTTTTACCATGGGAGTGAAAGTGGGACGATGGGTGAATAGTAACTTTTGGCGCCCTTTCTTTGTAACTGAAAACGGTTAAAAGTCGTTTGACTTTTGGAGAATGACACAAATGGCCCTTGTCTTTCTTTTCTTCTTTTCTCATTTATAAAAAAGGGTTGGGAATTTGCAAGTTTGGTCCTTGTGGTTGTTATAAAAGGAAATGGGTTAAGGTTTTGGGCCTAAAGATTCGGGCAAGGCCCATTTGGGAGGAGGGGACATTTTTGGACTTTAGTGCAACTTGGAGGGTGAAAAATGGAATATTTTGAGTCTTGTTGACTTTTATTGACCATGATTAACTTGAGTAGACTGAGGATTTGACTTTTCCTGGCTTTGCTTCCGGCTTTTGTTCACTCTTTTGATTCTCTTGTCCGTGCTTGCTCGTTTTTGACTGCTTTCTTGTCATTTGATTTATCCGTACCTGCACACACAAAACACAAATACAAGCATATTTTTGCCATTTTTGGTCTGTTTTGGGTTTAATTGGGTTATTTTAGGTACAAACGGATATGTGTATTCTACACTTATCAGTAACTCCATGTGGAGTAGTTCGATTCCTGAAGATCGAGTTTTTCGGGTACGAGACTATTGATGTTATGTACCGCGTAGAGTTTTTCAACCAAGGTACGGGCAGGAGGGGGTGGTGGTGTATTCGAGTTTGTCATGGCAGAGTGATGAGTTCGACTGTTAAATCGAGGCGAGGTTTGATGATTTAGGGTTTTGGGGATCGGCTGTGAAGGCCTGATACCATGTAAATGTGTATTCGTTTATATTGATTGAGATGTATACAATATGATACATATATAGTATGCATAATGGGCCTAACCTAGTTACATACAAATACAAAGAAGGCCATGGGCCGTATAGACTGTTAACAATATCCACCGTCGCATTGCACGGATACCCTGCTCTTTTTTCTAATATAGCTAACGACGTTAGCCACAAGTCGTATATATATTCTTTAGTTCCGATCAATACAAAATAATAAAGGTTAAATATGATTAAAAAGATTAAACGTCGGTTTTTAAAATGTGAACACGTCTGCAATTTTGATCATATATGATTGCCGGATAATTTGTTATTGCGTTTTCTTAAGCCTATCTTTTTAAGTAGTACGATGAACTATTTTAGGATTCATGACGTAATATTTGATGTTCAAAACTATTACTTTAAGTTAGTCGTTAATGATGTTTTTCTTGAAAAGGATAAATTTTCATATATACACATAACCAGCCATTTATTTGTACGCATGCATGCATGCAAACATATTTACGTAGTAAAAAATGACCAGTTGGGTAACCTCGAAACTAAAAGAAATCAGTATGCAGTAAATGAAGAAATTTTTGATTTTGTATTGTCGTAATGGACTCTTTTAATGCAGGCCGGCTTTAAATTGAGCAAAAGTTTACACATTACTGGGCTGACCCAGATAATTCATTAAATTAAGGTTAGCAATAACAAGCATTAATGGGTGAATCCGTGAATGTGAACATGTTCAAATGCCACATGTTCAAATGCCAAACAGTATAGATTTTTAGTCATGATATATAGGCCCAACTTAAAATTTTTAAGAGATAGTACATCATTATAAATATACACATTAGCCGACTAATACACTGTCGTTTTGACAGTGGGCCAGGTGCTACAGTATCGGGCTCTCATTTTGGGCCAGCCCGATTTTAGTTTTTTTTTTTAATTTAAAAAAAAAAAATTTATGCACAAAGTTGGAGAGAAAAAAAAAATATTACAAAAGTTTCGATTTATTCAGATAACTAATACACTGTCGTTTTGACAGTGGGCCAGGTGCTACAGTATCGGGCTCCCATTTTTGGCCAGCACGATTTTAGTTTTTTTTTTTAATTTTAAAAAAAAAATAAAAATTTTTATGCACAAAGTAGGATAGAAAAAAAAATATTACAAAAGTTCCGATTTATTCAGATAAAAAAAATACACGCGGAAACATCTTCGATACCTAATAACTTTAAAATAATCGATATGGTCACAAACGTACAACCCATTATATTAAAAAAAACCCATATAGCAAAAAAAAACAACACTTTAAACATGAGGCCCAACACATAAGCCATATAAAAAAAATTATTACTAATATACACATTTGTCGACAAACTAGCCTAAAATTCGCATAAAATGTGGCCCAAAATCTGGCCCAAAGTAAAAAAAAATTTCTTACACAAAAAATCCCGTAAAAAAATTAACAAAAAAAACACGTCAAGTTTTTATTAGCCACATACTTTTTCTAAATTCATGGCCCAAATAAAAGATATCGAACCGTCCCAAATAAGAACAATATCGGAGAAAAATTTCTAACCCGTCCCAACGCAATTTTTTTTTCCCGAATCGTACAAAAAAAGGAAATATCCGGGAAAAAATTAGCCAAAAAAAAAACAACCAAAAAATAGCCTAAAATCTGGCCCAAAGTAAAAAAAAAATACAAAACAGACCCTCACCTTTTAACTATTTACGATTTTCTTACACAAAAATTCCCGTAAAAAAATTTACAAAACCGTCCCAAAAAAAAGAAAATATTCGGGAAAAAATTAGCCCGTCCCAACGCAAATTTTTTTTCCCCCGAATCATACAAAAAAAGAAAATATTAAAAATTAGCCCCGCCATAACGCATCGCCAAAAAAAAACCCCGAAACGTAAAAAAAAAATTATTCGGGAAAAAATTAGCCCCGCCGCAACGCGCGGGTTCTTTTGCTTGTTAATCACTATTACTATTACTATTACTATTACTAATATACATATTCACGGACAAAAGTGATGTCGTTTTGATATCGGGCCGAATTTGGGCCAAACAAAGTTTTCTAACCGGCCCATAACTGAAAAAAAACTTACAAAACGAATCCTTAACTTTTAACTATTTGCGATTTTTTTTATATAATAAAATTTATTTAACAAATATATAGCGCATATCTACCGATTTATTCAGATAAAAAATACCATCAAAAGATATTTGAATTGCGAACAAAACAAGTCCAATATTGTAATGCTTTGACAAACGCATGATTTTATAAAAAATGTTGAAGTTTAATATAAATAAAAAAAACTAATTACAAAATGTACCCCAAACTTCTAACCATTTACGACTTTTTTTTCTATAATCAATCTTCTATTTCTAAACGTAAAAAAAAAATTATTCGGGAAAAAATTAGCCCCGCCGCAACGCGCGGGTTCTTTTGCTTGTTAATCACTATTACTATTACTATTACTATTACTAATATACACATTCACGGACAAAAGTGATGTCGTTTTGACATCGGGCCGAATTTGGGCCAAAAATGTTTTCTAACCGGCCCATAACTGAAAAAAAAAACTTACAAAACGAATCCTCAACTTTTAACTATTTGCGATTTTTTTTATATAATAAAATTTATTTATCAAATATATAGCTCATATCTACCGATTTATTCAGATAAAAAATATCATCAGAAAGATCTTTGAATTGCGAACAAAACGAGTACAATATTGCAATGCTTTTGATAAACGCACGATTTTATAAAAAATGTTGAAGTTTAATATATATTTTTAATTTTTTTTTCAAAACACACCCTAAACTACCTAATAACTTTAAAATAAACGACAGGGGTCATGAACATACAATTCTGTGAAAGTTTAAATTATAACAATAACCTATACTTTTTGCCATTTGCGACTGTATTTAGAACAAATTTCTCATTCATATTTATATTTATATATATACTAAAAGTCGTTCGCTCTATAACTAACGTATACTCTCGCCCCAACGACAAACACTCATTCAAATTCTGTGATGGTTAAAAAAATGCTCACGGAAATAAAATACACGTGTTGCATACGCGGACACATTCCCACTCAATATTCATTCAAAATCGATTCACAAAAAAATATGCCCCGCCGCAACGCGCGGGTTATTTTGCTTGTTATTGTACTATTACAGTACTATATATTGCGACACAAACGAGCCAAAATATTTGAATACTTATGAATACGTACGATTTTATAAAAAATGTGAAGTGTATATATATTTTTAAATTCTTTTTTCAAAACCACACCCTGAAACTACCTACATAACTTTAAATTAAACGACAGGGGTCATGAACTACAATTCATGTGAAGTTTAATTCTATACAATAACCTATACTTTTTCTTGCCATTTGCGACTGTATTTAGAACAAATTTCTCATTCATATTTATATTTATATATATACTAAAAGTCGTTCGCTCTATAACTAACGTATACTCTCGCCCCAACGACAAACACTCATTCAAATTCTGTGATGGTTAAAAAAATGCTCACGGAAATAAAATACACGTGTTGCATACGCGGACACATTCCCACTCAATATTCATTCAAAATCGATTCGCAAAATATGCCCCGCCGCAACGCACGGGTTATTTTGCTTGTTATTGTACTATTACGGTACTATATACTAATTTTCATTACGAAAAAGGGCACAAAAATTTCGGTCACTCATTGGGTTAACTTTAGCCCAACTGTGTGCTCCATCTTTTTAGCCCAACATGTAACATATTTATTTTTGACATATCGACAATTAGAGGTGTACAGAAAAACCGGTTCATGAACCGAACCGGGAAAAAAAAACCCGAAATCGGGTTTTTTAAAAACCGGTTTTTCTGAAACCGGTTTCTCTCAAACCGAACCGGCGGTTTGTAACCGGTTTAAAAAAATCTACCGAACCGGGTTGTAAGATGGTTAAAACCGGTTTTTAACCAAACCGGTTGCATAAAAACCGGTTGACTAACCGATCCGATTTTGCATTTTCAATATGAAAAAACCGGTTTATAACCGAACCGGTTTTAATCAAAACCGGTTTTTTGACTGGTTGACTAAAACCGGTTCGGTTAAAAAAAACCCGAAATGTTCACCTTGATAATACCAAAATTTTTAGATAATATTTTAGTACTTTGATCCCATATTTCCCGAAACACTTTTTCTAATTTCCCATATCCATAATACTTTTTCTTATTTCCCATATTTACTACTTAATCCCATATTTCCTAAAATTTTAGAGAATATTTAAGTTCTGCTTATCATATATTAGTTATGCTTTTAGAGGTGTTTGGGATTAAGTGGTCGGGCATAGATGGGGAGGAGAATATTGTAGTACTTGATTTATTGGAACCGAGTCTTGTATCAATGAGAAAAGAACCAAACCGAACCCGATTTCAGACCCTAAAGATCCGATGGGAAACAGTTGAGATCAAACCCGATATCAATATGTATTTCCTATTGGTAACCATTTTTTTAAATAAGTAGCCCTGCCGCAACGCGCAGATATATTTCGCTCGTTTGACACATTTATTCATTTTCTAGGCCTAACAATCTTTTTTTCTTATTCTAAGACTGTTATACTCGATGATTTGTTATACTCCTTGATTTACATTTTTGTTGGAACAAGTCTTTGAGTTAGTTCAAACAATCAATCAACTAATCCAACTTATTATCTCTTCAGGGCATTGCCACTTAACTGGGTGTTCATGTCCTATGCCTAATTACCTAAAGGCTAAAGAGCATGTTACATAAGCACGTAAAGAAGTGAGCTTTTCACGCTTGCAGCTACGTATACTTAGCAGCTTCGTAAAGAAGGAGCATTGCTCCAATGGTATCACTCCCCCACGCACCGTCATTTGACCGGTCAAGGAGGGCTTTTGAGAAATAAGTCATGTGTTCAATCCCAACTCCTGGCTAATTAGGTCACTAGAACAAGTGGTCCTTGAGGAAGGGTCAGTCGGCACCCAAAAAGGTGCACGGGGTCAGAGTTTCTCTGCCGATTTAATTCTTTTTGAGCCACTTGGACTTTGGTCCAGTGGCAAGTAAATTCCCCACTAACCAAAAGGTTGTGGGTTTAAGTCTCGCTGGAGGCATGCGTGAAATATATATTTGTGAGATAGAAAATTGTTGTTAAAAAAAAAACCTTTTTGAGAGAATCGGAAACTTTGTGCGGAAACCATTCTAAAATGTGAACACGTCTGCAATTTTGATCCTCTATGTTGATATTCTAAATTAGTCATAAAAAAATAATCGTATGGTAAAGTATGATGCTGATTGTGGGACTAGTCGATGAGGTTGAGACTCGTGCACTCAGTCTTCTTAGCAAATTATTCATCCGAATGTTTTGTTGAAATTACAAGTCTAAGCATAAATCCGCATTAAAATCTAAGTACATGGGCACATTCGCATTAAAATGATTTTTTATAATTAGACATTTGTGTTTACCAAATGAACCAAGAGCATGTATGTGTCGCAGATAGAATCATACATCAATTATGGTCCAACATTTACTTTTCGATACACTGCCCTTTTCATTTGTGTTTGGTTCATCTATGTTTATGCGGTATCAAAAAGATAAACAGCAATTATTTTTTATTTTTTGTTATTTCAAATATGTCTTTATATATATAATTTTTAATAAAAATTTACATAGCGGTGAAGATTGGCCAAATATAACAAGTGATGTCTATTCTTAACTAACCCAAAAAATATTAGGGGAATTTCATATATACCCAATGAAACTTTATAAATTATATATTTCTCAAAAACACAAGTTTTCAATGCATAATATACAATGAAATTGAAACATGTTTGAGGAAATATGTAAATATTAAAGTTTTTTTAAGGATACATGTAAATGCCCCAAAAATATTTTAGCTGTGATAGTATTAGACATGTCATTAGTCAATAACGACACTGAGTTAAGTACTTCCTCCGTCTCAAAATAATTATCCACCGACAAAAAACACACAGTTTAAGAAAATATAATTATTACTGCATTATCTCTCTTACTTTTTTGCAAAATGATAATTTTACCCTTATTGAATTAATTAAAACTTTGAATAAAGTTTATAATTTCTAGTATCATTAGGTGCAATATGGTAACTTGTCACATTACTCACAACTATATTTGAAAAGAGACAATAATTTTAAGACAACCTAAAATGAAAAGAGGGACTATTAATTTGGGACGGAGGGAGTATATCTCTATAAGATGTCAACAGCCAATAGATGATAGTACGGTACCTCATACAGTATATGTTTTAGTGGAGATTTGAACTCCCAATCTATTGATTAATAAGTCACTAACGTATCGATAGATGAAAGACATGATAAAGCTGGACGGTATGGTGGTGAGTTTGAAAGTCGCGCGTGAGTGTCATCCCGGTCCAAAACTCACCTAGGTGAGTTCCCACTAGCTCGGTGAGTTTGGACTTTTTTTTGCATCAACTATGTGAGAAACTCATCTTTTTTTTTTTTTTTTTTTTGAACGGCGACTTTTATTAAGAAAAACTAGTAGGTCCCTCTCTTTATATATATTGTATTTTGATTAGTTGTGAGTGTATGTTGGTATGCAGTGAGGTATATTTTATATAAAATGAGTATTTTAATGAAAGGTAAGTTTTAGTGGTAATGTGAGTTCTTATTACGGTTGAAAGGTGACTTGTAAGGTGAGTTTTATTTAGAGAGAGAAAGCTGATGTGACGCTAACGTGTCAGATGGGTTTTTCACCACCATACCATCCAGCCTAATGATGTACAGTAAAATTTATGTGAACTTAACATTGAATATCTAG
>BQNB010019438.1:0-66845 GCA_026074375.1 Tanacetum coccineum | reverse complement strand
CAACCTTCTCGGTTTCGTTGGCAACAAACTTGGTACATATCAGGGTTAGCTCTTGGAACCGTTCAGTGTATGCTGGAACATCGTTTCCCTTGACCTTTAGGTTCCACAGCTCAATTTCTAATTTCTTGATTTCACCCTGCGGACAATACTTATCCGTCATCCTTTTCTTGAGCACTTCACAAGTTATTGCATATAGAGTACAGGTGGCAAACTTTACTTGATTCTCAATAGCACAACCATTGATATTGAAAACTGACTCCATCTTTTCAATCCACCGAGTTAAATCGACCACGCCTTCAGTCCCCTTGAAGTTCAAAGGTTGACACTTCATGAAGTCAGCGTAAAAACAAGGGCGCGCAGTTTGCAAGTTCCTTCGGTTATCCTCGTGCGAACTGTGGCTTCCATCTCCATTGATGGAGTTTCGCAAAAGAGCTTGGTCATCATTGATTGGATGGATTCTGGAGTCATGTTGTTTGGGTTGGTGTTGTTAACAGGGGTATTTGGTCCTCTTCTAGTCGTAGGTGCCATGATTTGTCTAGATCACAAAAACAAAACATGAGGTTATATGACAGAATATAATAATGTATAGATGAGATAATCAACACAAGAGAGGTATATAGTACAAAATAACACATCCATTTCATTCATAACTCTAAAATTTTTACATGAAATAGTTGTCGGAGTACACATAATACAATAGAAAAGATCTAAGGCTATGCTAGCGGGGAAAACCCTTAATACTTAACATGCCTGTACAATGACCTAGCAAGATAAAATAACATAAATCACTATATGTGACTGTCGGCATCCCCAGAAGCATCCTGGTGATCTGGAATACTAGCCTCTGGTCCTGGCTGTCCAGGTCTCCTCTGCTGCTCTCGCAGTGCTAACTGTAACACCCCCAAAATCACAACAACGCAGCGGAATACCACTTGGGGTGCTACTTCATAATACACAGCGCTAGATACAAGAGAACGACCTCTAAAAGTGTCGTTTGTAAAACAATCTCGTTGATTTTCTGAAATCAAAATAATAGTTTGTCCCATAATTGCATCACCATGAAAAACTTGAATGTAAAGACTCCAATGCACATCAAATAGTCCAAGCATCTAATTCACCTGAGAAAAACATGCTTAAAAGTGTCAACATTAAAGTTGGTGAGTTCATAGATTAGTTTAAATATGAATGTAATCCACTGTATCATCACAGTACCATGTAAAAATCCCAAAGATTTATAAAGAATGCACGACACATTTTATGTCACCAAAAGTACCAATCTTATCCCAAAGATTTATAAAGAATGCATGACCAATTTAATGTCACCAAAAGTACCAATCTTATTCCAAAGATTTATAAAGAATGCATGACCAATTTAATGTCACCAAAAATGTTTCAAGTATGTATTGCCATTTTATTCAAGGCAACGTAAATATCCATGTGAGTATAAAACAATGTTTACGATTACTCTAAGCTCATGAAACTGAAGCTAATAATTCATGTAAGAATTCTTATGTATTTGTTGGGGGCCCTGTAGTCCCAACGTGATCCGACATGTTATAACGTTCGTTCCCAGTGATAGCTAATCACCCGAACGGGGGTTGTCAATCCCGAATAGATCTATTTTATATCATTCGCGTGGACATCACGCTATAATGTTCGTTACCGGCGATCGCTAATCACCCGAACAGGGATCCACACCCGAATAGATCTATTTCATAACATTCGCGCTCACCCTCCAAGTGATTTACAGTTCATGACGCTGTGACGTAGACTTGTATGTACCCAATTTGGGCAGTGATTTAAAATATGTACTCCCGTTACCGGTGTCCCCTCCAAGAACACCCGGGCAGTAAAGTAAAAATATGTACTCCCGTTACCGGTGTCCCCTTACTCATGTTACCGGTTGTCACTCTCATAGAACACCGGGCAGTACTGTATTGTTTATCACTTCAAACTCCACTAAGCTAATTGTAAATAAATTATTTTCAAAGTAAAGTAATGCATTCCATGAACAAAAATTGAAGTCAAGTAAGGTATCACATAGCGAGCTATGTAAAATGAGTATGGAGTTGTAAATGAGCACGTAGCGAGTTTAAATCAAACACGTAATTGAATTTGTAACAAGCATGTTCTCACCCCAAAAATATATGTAAAACATGTAAAACGTGGGGCTATGAAACTCACCTCGATGATGAAGAACGATTGACAGATAGGCATCTAATATGCACAACACGAACGGAAGACGAAGCGGCTCGATCAAGAAGTTGCGGTTTATCTTATCGGCTAAGATCCACTAGCCTAGGATAATGTATTTGTGTTTCCCGATGAATAGTCACATCAACGCGACACGTTGATAATGATTTAGATTTCCAAGTTGTAATAGTTTGGTGGTTGGTTAAATAAATAAATTGAAAAGTGAACGCAAAGTATGTAATATATTCTGTATATATTACATATGATAAATAAACCCTTATATAACTCATACCGTGAATTATATAACAAAGACAAACAATCCAAAGATTAATGTGACGTATATAATGCTTTGCAGGTATTAGATAATAAGTGTGAGTAAATGATTAAACCAATTAGTTTGACCCGTTTCCGAAATCACCACTTAATTAAATAAGAAGTTCTTGCATAGGCGTAAACGTACGTTTTAAGGTTACCACTTATGTTTAAACGATGTTTGTAAAGCTTTTACAACAATTGTTATGTTATCTTCTAGCTGACAATTATAAAATATAAAATAATATTTTATAAATTTATATTTCGTTTCCTCGACGGGTCGTGTCTAAAATAGTTATCTCATTGTAAAAATATAGTTTTCGTTCGTTTATCCGGTTATTGTATAATACAAATTATTATATCTCTAAAATATAACTTAGTCCCTTTTATCGGTTTCTAAAATAATAGAGGCTTTAGTAAAACATTACTAAATATAAAAAGTTATATAAATTTCGTCATGACCTTTCCGGTTATATAACGTTTCCCCATATTTATAAAACCTAATGTTTTCTTTTTCACTTTTCAACAAACCGCGCGTTGCAAAATATCTACGTGTTTTAAATATATATATTTATATATATTTATAACTAAACAAATTAATAAATACCATATTTATTTAACCATTAACCACCATTTTAGTTCCGATTTATAATTTATAAAGTCTCGTGTTATATTTATTAGTCAAGTGTATAAACTAAACGAATCCTTGTTGTTTCGCTAACCCAAACGCCCCCTTTTGTACAATTCTGCTATCCCAAACGCACCCTAATCGTCAAAATGCTAACCCCAAACACCCCTTTTGGGTGCAACTGCCCAACCAAACACACCCCTTGGTGTATAATCTGCAAACCAAACACACCCCTTGGTGTATAATCTGCCAACCAAACGCACCCTTTGCAGTGTCTGCCAAACCAAACGTACCCCCATGGCTATTAAACAACCATCCAAACATACTCGTTGTTGTTATAACCTAAACCAAACACACCCTTTCGCTTTGTCATTAAACCAAACGCATCCTAATTGGTGTTAACGAAAACCAAACGAACACCCCTAGCTGTGTTAATAACAACCACACCCTTGTGGTGTTGAACCCATGAAACCCGACTCACCCGGTTGGTTTTCGACATAACCAAACACCGCTAGTATGTTGTAACAGCCAAAACGTACCCTTCGGTGTGCGTGACAGCCAAACCAAACACCCCCCTGCTACCATTATCAAACCAAACGCAACCCCTTGCTGTTGACCCGATTCTAAACGCACCCTTTTCGGTGAAAACCAAACCCACACGCGCCCTCTTGGTGCTTACCCCAAACCGGACGCACCCTTGGTGCAATATTTAAACCAAACGCAAACACCGAAACAGTCAAAACAAACCAAACGCACCTAAGTCTATTTATAAACCCAAACCGAACGCACCCTAACGGGTGTTAACAGCCAAGAACAAACACCCTCTTCGGGTTGAGCCAAACCAAACGCACCTGCTGGTGCTAATAAACCAACCAAACGGACCCCTTTGTTGTTGTTATTAAACCACACGCACCCCTTTTTGGGGCGTGACTACAAACCGAACGCACCCATGGTGCCAGGAATAAACCCGACGCACCCTATTCGGAGATGGTGACGATGGTGGCGTCGGTGTGGTGGTGATGATGATAACGTGAAGATGATGATGATGGTGGTGGTGTGGCATGGGGATGGCAGCAGTGGTGGTGTTATGGTGGCGTCGGTGGGGAGGCAGCCGGAGGAGGGGGCGGCGCGTGGCGGCGAGTGACCTAGTGGGTCGGATAGATCGGTTAACGAGGAACACTTTTGGTTTCGGCCGGAAAAGTCCGCCGGAAAAGTTTTCCGGCGGCGGCGTGGTGGCCGAAGGTGGCTGACCGGCGACGGTGGTGGCCGGTTAATGAGGAGGGGGAGAGAGAGATGAGAGGTGTAATGTGTGTGTTTTTGTATATAAATGAAATAAAAGATATAAAATTTATATATATATTAAAACTTAAAATTTAATGTGACAAGTTTTAATAGTTTGGGGTAAATTTTGTAAATATTACCCAAGGGACCAAAAGTGTAATTGTTGAGAAACTTTTATAAAATATTGGTTCGGGACTCGTTTGAGTGACTTAACGGATGTTTCAAAATACGAAACTTGCGCCATTGTTTTCCAAATCATTTTTCTGATAAAAATGAGTATTTACTTGATAGTATTTCATAAATACAATCGTACATTCATATCAATATTTTATTTACTTGGTGACTCGGTTATGTCTCGTCCGAAAGTAAAAATAAAAACAAATTTCTAACCTAAATATTTGCGTTATCAACCAACGTTTTCGAATAAAATGATGACTAATTTATTAAATATTTTTATTTAATAAAAAGTGTTAATTAAATATAATTTAATTATTTTCTTGTTTCTAAATCAGCAGGGGCGATTTCAGTCACATTTCTGACTGTTTTCGGGTCCTCGGGCAAAACCTGAAAAGTTGTATAGGAATGTTCGTTTTACATCAAATTGCTTTAAGCGTCCCGAATATTAAAAATGTGATTTAGGCTGCCGTTTTGATAAATCAACTTAGAGGAATAACATATATCTCTAAAAATATGTTCCGAAAAATTACCGGTTACGCGGTAATCGCTTTTATGTGACAATAAAAGACCAAAAGTCAAAAAGTCAAGTCAGACCCTAAAAGTCAAAGGGTAAAATCGTCATTCAAAATTTCGAAAATTCTCGGATGTTACAGTCCCACCCATCCCGTCATTGTACACACACAAACACATACTTAACATTTTTTTCCCTTTCCATTGTCATTCAAACGATTTCCAACCTCCATTCCATCTTTTCAAGTTGTTTTTAAGCCTAAGGTAACACTACAAACCTGTTCTACACATCCCATTCATCTCAAACCTTGCAAGAATTTTGATTTCCATAAGTTTTGATCTCGAAGAACCCTAATTTTTAATTAGGGTTTCACAAAATCAAAAAGTGTTCGATTATTAAAATTGTTTGAGGGGTTTTGATGGTATTGATGTGTAGAAGACTTGTCTAAATCAGTTTTATGTGTGCTTAACATATGTATCAAATATGAGTGATTATGTGTTCGAAAAATTGGGTTTAGGAGAATTATTGTAAAAAAACTCATGGGTTTTGTGTTAGGAAACTTAATTCGTCTTTCTTGAATGTGTTTGTATGTTCTAATCTCACTATTATGTGTAGTTTTTAGGAATGAATGTGCTAAAATGTTATACATGGCTTGTTTTTTATCATTTGTGTTGTGGTTTGGCTCAAATGTTGTTTTCGTAGTATCTCAACGATACTTTTATCATATGAATGCTAATGAAATGTGTTTGAGTGCTTAAAAAGTTGTGTTTGTGAATCATTAAAAATAGAACCGAACAACTAGTTGTCTTTGGAACCGAGCAACTTATTTTGTGAGTTGGTATCGAACAACTAGGTTGTCACTTGAATATCGAACAACTATGTTTGAGAAGGAACCGAACAACTCATTGTTTTTTGAGAACCGAACAAGTTTTCTCTTCAGGAACTGAACAACTAGTTGTCATAAGGAACCAACCAACTAGTATGTCTTAAGGAACCGAACAACTAGTTTTGGTTTAGGAACCGAACAACTAATTTTGGCTAAGGAACCGAACAACTAGTTTTGGCTAAGGAACCGAACAACCAGTTTTTGTTAGGGAACCGAACAACCAGTTTTCCTAAAGGAACCGAACAACTAGTTTCGTTAAGGAACCGTACAACTAGTTTAGACCCCAAACACTTAAGATTAAATTTTCATTTAAAAGGCAATTTAAAAAACTTAATTAGGGAGATAATTAAAATTGGTTAATTATTCATTCTAAACAAGTTAAGTTAGCTTAAGTTGTCATTTCAAAATGAATAGATCTTAATAAGTGCAAAAAGTCTTAAAGTTCCTAAAGCATCGTTCACATCATGAATCCACTTTACGTGCTCACTCAATAGGTCTCTATAGTACATTGTATAACATTGATTGTACATAAACTGTATTGATCCTATCTTAGCAGAATCATGAACACTACAAAAGAACAGCAAAAGGAGTTGGATGATGCTCTTGTCGCACCTGAAAACCGCCTCAAGATAGGGAAAAGCAGGACTGAGCTCAAATCTCAAATCCAAGGAACCTACTATTCAAGTGGTGCTAGATGCTCTCAAACTCACTCCATTCTACAATGCATTTGAGATCTCTGCTGATGTTCCTGAGATATACATGCAAGAATTCTGGGTCACTGTCACCAGACATCACTCGTCACTTCATTTCAAGTTGGATGGCAAAAGTCACACAGTTAATGTTGACAACTTCAGAGATATGCTCAAAATTTGCCCCAAACTCCCTGGTCAGAAATTTGAAGAACCTCCACTTGAAGAGGATATTCTATCTTTTATCAGAGATCTTGGACACACTAGTGAAATCAAGTTTTTATCTGATGTCAATGTCAACCACATGCATCAACCTTGGAGATCATTTGCTGCATAACTCAACAAGTGTATCAGTGGAAAGGACTACCGCTCTGGAAAAGTCTTGCCTCTCACGTGCTCAAATTCTTTGGGGCATGTATCATAACAAGCAGGTTGACTATGTCTATCTACTGTGGGAAGACTTGGTATTTCAAGTAGAGAACAAGAATTCTAAAAAGACCAATGACATGTATTATCCACGTTTCACCAAAGTCATTGTTGACTACTTCATGGCAAAGGATCAAGCAATTCCAAGGAGAAAACTAGTGTTTTGATTCATGCCAGTGATGACTTCAGGTTCACTCCATAAGATCATTTTCAAAACATAAGGACAACAAGAATACGGTGCTATTCTCCTCTGCACTTGAACACAATCAAGACATGTTGGAGTCCGAAGCTTTCAAGACTTACCATGCTTATTGATATGGTTGGAAATAGCCTTCCCAAAGTCAAAAGCTACAAAGGAAAAAGACTGACTCTGACTCATCTCCAAGACAAAGTCTTCTCAAGCTTACAAAGGTTAAAAGAATCAAGACTTCAGCTAAGGGAGATAAGCCTTCTACAACAAAGTCAAAAGGTTTAACAGTGCTATCTGAAGTTGCATTATCTGAAGCAGAACAAATGAAGTTGGCAACCAAACGAAGCTTGACAGAATTCCACGTCTCTCATGCAAGTGCTCAGGAGATGTGTTGACTTACAATCATAGTGATTACTGATGAGCATCAACAACCGGATCTGTCTAATGAAAGGATTGGTGACAAACCAAAGCGTTCCGATGTACCAAATATAGATCAAGAGAGTGCAAGTAGAATCTTGGACAATTTTGTCATGGCGAGGAAGAAGATTGAAAGATGGATGATGAAGCATAACAATGATGAAAACGAGAGGGCATGACTGGTGATGCATGACAATTTGATAATGATGATGAAGACGATGATCAAGAGAATGACAGCCAAAGAACTAGAATCAGATGATGAAGGAGATGATTTTGTTCACCCAAACTTGTCAACATACATAGACAGAATGATCTAAGAAAATGAAAAGAAGGTAGAAAAAGCAGATGATGATGTTGACGTGACATTTATGATCAGAAGTTTCAACACCATCCTTGATTATAATCACGGAGGAAGATGAAAAATCAAGTGGATGAAGGATACTATGGAGAGGATTAAAAAGATTAAGAAATGGGGGAACTGTACGAGACTTCAATCTTAACTTGGATAGAAATGATGATGAAATGATGGTTGCTCATATAATCAAAATTGGAAGAAGGTAACGTGACTCTAACTATGATACTACAGTAGTGCTACACAAAAGCTCCTCTGTTTCATATGATTTGGTGGCTTAATTTATTAATCCCTCGTCGGTTACATGTATGACTCTTATTTAAATCTTAATGCAGTAGTTTCCAGTCACACCATTTCCCTCTGCTACTCATCATCCCTCAAAACCATTCCAATCTCCAACATCAACAACAAAACATGATTCCACAACATCAACAATATTCTATCAACAAACTGATGCCAGAGATTCCCAAACTTTGCATCCATTCGGATTTGAACGCTGGGTATCCTCATATAAGTCTGACCTGTCTGAACTCAAACAATACTAATCAATTTGCTGAAGCGTTATCATTTATTCTGGGCATTGTTGACAAATACCTTGAGACTAAGGTAAAAGATACGGTAGATGTGGTTGTTCAGTTGAAATCAGACAGCTAAGAGACGAATTCTCAGGCAGAGTATCAAGACTTTCTTCATCTCACTTGACTCCAACCATAACAGATTAATTCAAGGAGCAAGTCAAAGCTTAAACATCCAAGATTATGACAAAAGTTAAGAAATATGTTACCAAAACTCTAGAGCTGAAGTGTTGGTTAGATCAACCAATCAACCTCAGACGTCTTATGCAGTAGCCTCTTCGCTCTCAGAACTCGAGTTAAAAAGATTCTCATGGATAAAATGGAGGAAAATAACTCTATTGACAGATCCGATGTTCAGAAGAATCCCTACAAAGCATTACTCAAAGCATACAACTCTGACAAAGACCTTCTCTCCTCATATGGTGAGGTTGTGATTCTAAAGGGTCGAAGAGACAAAGATCAAGCAAAGAAGAGTCATTAAAAGAAGCAACTCCAAAGAAGTCAAAGTCTACAGGTTCTTCCAAAGGTACAACCAGATCTCCACCAAAATCATTAGGCAAGTCTGTTCAAGAAGAGGAGCATGATCCAAGGGTTGATGATCTAGAAGAACCATGTCATCAAGAGTTCGATACAGGAAATGATGATGTATCTCCTGTCAGAGAGACACGTATGTGATGAAACGATTGTGGATCCACTGGCTCTCGAACTCCTGCATCAAGAATGGAACCAAACAAAGATGGTTGACGACCGACCTCCTCAACAGTGGATGACTAAGTTGGCACAAACTTTAGGCACAACATCCTCATTTAATGAGTTTCTGGCTACTCCCATCAATTTCTCTGCTTTTATAATGAATTGGCTCAACATTCAACATCTAACTCAAGATATGTTGATCGGTCCAACATATGATATCATTATTAGGCACGTGCAAAATGTTGTGGAGTTAGAATACCATTGGAAGAAGTATTCAAAGCTACCAATGATCAGTTAGATTGGCATAATCCTGAAGGAAGATCGTATCCCCATGATCTTAGCAAGCCACTTCCTTTAATTCCGGATGCACGAGGTCGTCAAATCATCCCTTATGATCACTTCATCAACAATGATCTCGAATATCTAAAAGGAGGAAGCTCAAGTCGCAAATATACAACTTCAATCACCAAGACAAAGGCTGCTGATTACGGTCATGTTAAATGGATTGAAGACAAGATTCCTAGAAGTACATGGAGTGAGGTACAAGTTGTCTATGACAAGCATGCCTACTGGGGAACATATCACTGGGGACCAAAACGTCAGAGATTCTATGGATATGCTACCAACCTGGAAACTTCTAAAGACGTCTATTCCAAACACAGGATTATTGCTGTTACAAGTCTCAAGATCATGGAGTTCTTTGGTTACAAACATTTGGAAGAGATCACAGTTCGAAGACAAGATGATGTGCTCTACAAGTTTCGAGAAGGCGACTTCAAAAGACTTCGTCATGAAGATATTGAAGATATGTTACTTCTTCTTGTTCAAGGTAAGTTGACCAACCTCAATGTGGATGAACGGTTTGCACTTAATGTGGCGTTGCGAATGTACACGAGACGAATTGTCATTCAAGAACGTGTGGAGGACTTACAACTGGCAGTTGAAAGTTATCAGAAGAAGATAAACCTCACCAAACCTGACACATACCGGACAGATCTCAGAAAAATGACTCCATACACTGCTTACCGTGATATCCAAGGCATTATCTATCAAGATGACATGGACATAAATTGTTTGATGCGCACCGATGAACTTCACAAGTTCAGCGACGGCACACTCAACCATGTTCTCAACTCTCTTATTGATTCATTGCTATTCTGGTTCAAATGGAGTATTTGTCGAAGAGAAAATGAACCAAACAAGACAAGCAGAGATCCCGGGTGATGATTAAAGCCATTGACAAGAAACTCAAATACAGGAGGTTGATGCGAAGTCTTGAAAAGTTTGTTGGTGGAAGACCTTACAAAGGAGACCTTCTGGATCTACAATGGACCGTATTGATTATATCATATGATGTCCTTATCATCAGGTCAAATCTGGTAAATAATATAACTTGTGAATATATTAATATGTAGTGTAGACTATGGTGATAGTATAAGGAGTGACGCGAGTACTAAAATTTCTTCATGAATTTTCTTGTAAATTCTAAAAATATTCAAATTATTATACTCACACTATCTTATACCTAATATATTAAAGGGGAGCATTAAAAGTTCATCATAGATAGTATATAAACAATTTTTCCCGAAAGGTTAATCAATTGAAATCCAATATACTCAAGGGTATTAACATTCTGGATAATGGGAGAAAATGTGATTAACTGGATCTAACTTGTATTGAAGTTGTGATCAAATAAAATGGAATAATTGCACTCCACACTAGCTTGTACTACGATTACGATGCATATGTTAAGGGGGGAACTTTTAGTTGATAATGAAAAAACTTTCAAGTGTTTAAACCTTTTGGATATTTATTTCAAACACTTTAATTGAACTTTTCAATGAGTTTGGTTATGATCATGATGGATTACTCAAAAGGACCGACCATGTACTTTAATTTCTGGAGATATAAGGTGGTTAGCATATGTATTCAATATCCCATGATCCAACTGAAACCAGAGGGATCACCCAGGGATATCCTACTAGCTTAGTGTAGAAGTCCTTAGCTATGATAAAAGGGAGTAATGTGAGATTAAAGGAAGAATGCAGACTGAGCATAGAGATAACACTGGAAACTAACCACCAAGCGTGTTAGTTATGAAGTCTCGGTAAGCATTGAGGGGTTGAGGAATGAAAAAGAAATGTAACGATATAGGGTGAAAAAGAAGTAAGAAGCCATCTATACACTTAGGCAAAAAGGTGTTAATATATAAACTGTCGGAAAACTAAGATGTTGTCCGACATTGAAGACAGTCATGGACCCAGTGACGCTATGCACAACCCTTTCTAGCCACTCAAAGTCGGAAAGACTTTGTTTCAAAACTCACGGAGATTAACTCATTTATATTCAACTCTCTTACTAGAGGTAGTGTATATCGAAAAAGGGTGGCACTCAGTTCCAGCCTCGATCACTAAAATCTAAGTGCAATATAGAGTCTTGAGCCAAAAAGAGATCATCATAAATCTTATTGAGGGCACTTGTCATAATTATGCTTGGATATCTCACCACAATGTGAATAGTGGAGAAATATAAAGAGTCCTACGCATTATCCTTGTGATTTTGCCAGAACATCCGAGTGATACTTAAGTATTCACCATGAAGATGGAAATCCTGCTTGAGCCAACATCAAACAAGCTCATGGTAGGTGACTTGTGCAATTCTATACGAATCAAACTTTGGTGACAATGGAAAGAAACCGATGGTGTGATTCTATAAGAATCAAACTTGTTCTAGGTTATGAATTGATGATTGATAATGAATCTTTGAAATGATCAACACTTTCGACGTGTCACAAAAACCACTTTAGAAAGTGACACGTCGATTTGATTTCAAATCTATTTTTTCTATTCTAGCCTAGTGAGTTAGGGTAAATCACTGGTTCATCTTATCGTGCTGTCTGCTTTGTACGAATTCCGGTAATGAGAAACATGCCGAGTTGATGTAATATAATACAAATGTGTTAGAATGATTCTTATACTTCAGATGGGATAATCATGGCAATGAGATTTCTTCTTAAATTGATCTACCTGATACAGGTCGATCCTCACGGATTCGAAGGTTTACTCCAACCATACAGGGCGAATTGGCAAGCCATATTCGGTTCCCGCTTTATTGTATGGTTTTATTGAGGAAACTTAAAGATGGTGGTGAGGTACTGTTTTCCGCGACTCACAAAGATTCATTGCAACCATGTGCATACAAGGACCCTGACAAACAATAGACATCACGAAAGCTCATGTACATGTTTATTTCGAGACTTCTGCTACTCTGATACCGTATGTCTTTCATGAAGTGACAAAGTATTAAAGTCAAAAGAATATCAATGGAAAGGTTTCTGTCACTCTGATACCCAACATCTTTCTGATGACGAGTGTTAAAGGTAAAGAATTTCAGAATGGATGAACATTAAAGCTTTTTGAGTCAACAAATCAAGAAAGGTATGAAGCATGTCAGTCCAAGTCACAAGTTTCACAAAGATGGCATAGTTCATTACGATGGCGGAGAAGATTTGCTTTGGTTGATGATCTCAAGATGCTCAAGATCACATTCTCACATACAAGTTAAAGTTAAAGGAACAAGCTCGTTCCAATGTCACTTTTCACACTACATCATATTCACAAGAGTAAATCAAGAAATGAAGTTTACGAGCTGAAGACTAAAGATAAAGCATAGTATGCTAGGATTAAATTTTGTAAATTGGAGTGACCTCCCTTAGGGGGAGATTGTTAGAAACAAGAATAGTATCGATCACTTCTAATGTGGAATAGTCAAAGCCCGTAGTTAAGTTAATTAAGCTAATATGGCCCAAAGGCCCATAGAAAGCCTATTAAGGCCCATGGCCAGTTATGTTTGTAAGTATAAATACCCTTTCCATGCTTTGGAGAGGGTGTTGGTTGGTTTTGTATTCTCATTTCACTTAATGAATTATATGTTTCTTACTTTCTCTCTCTAGAATACATCCTTCTTTCCACTCTCTCTCATTAAGTTTCTTCCCATTTCATATCAAAGGTTACTTGTATTCTTCACTTTTATTGATCAGATGCTAGAACAATTATCTGGAAATGAGTATTATTGTTTTCTTGATGGATTTTTAGGATTCTTCCAAATCCCAATCGCACCAGAAGACCAAGAGAAGATGACTTTTACTTGTCCTTATAGGACTTTTGCCTACAGGAGAATGTCGTTTGAATTATGCAACGCCCCAGCGACTTTTAAAAGGTGCATGACGACAATATTTTATGACATTGTAGAAGATTTCATGGAAGTTTTTATGGATGATTTCTCGGTATTCGGTAATTCTTTTGACCAATGTCTTAATAATTTAGATAAAATGCTCGGTAGATGTGAAGAGACCAACCTTGTACTAAATTGGGAAAAATGTCATTTTATGGTAAAAGAAGGTATTGTTTTGGGGCATAAAATATTTGTAAAAGGAATCAAGGTCGACAAGGCTAAGATCGATGTAATTGCCAAATTACCTTATCCCACAAATGTGAAGGACGTTAGAAGTTTCTTGGGGCAAACTGGGTTTTATCGCAGATTCATAAAAGATTTTTTCATGATTTCTAAACCGATGACCCAGCTTTTAATGAAAGACGCTAAATTTGATTTTTCCAAAGATTGTAAAAAAGCGTTTAATAAACTAAAGGAAAATTTGACCACCGCGCCTATTATAATATCTCCAGACTGTAGTATGCCTTTTGAATTAATGTGCGATGCCAATGATTTTGCAGTAGGGGCAGTCTTAGGACAAAGAATAGAAGGAAAATTCAAACCTATCTATTATGCTAGCTAAACCTTAAATGATGCCCAAGCACATTACACCACCACTGAAAAGGAACTTCTGGCAGTTGTTTTCTCGTTTGACCAATTCCGCCCTTATCTCATTTTATCAAAAACTATAGTTTACACTGATCATTCTATTTTAAAGTATTTGTTTAGCAAACAAGATGCCAAACCAAGGCTTATCAGATGGGTTCTACTTCTTCAAGGATTCAAAATTGAGATAAAAGATAAAAAAGGGGCGAAAAATTTGGCTGCTGATCACCTATCAAGACTCGAGAATCCTAGTATAGGGGAATTAGCCAAAGAAGAAATTGAAGACAAATTTCCCGATGAGCATTTGATGACATTGAAAGCCAAGCTAAATGACGAAAAGCCATGGTACGCGGATTATGTCAACTACATCGTCGGAAAAGTAGTACCTCCAGAATGGACACCAAAAAAGAAAAAAAACGGTTCTTCTCTCAAGTGAAGAATTATTTTTGGGATGAACCATACGCATTTAAATTATGTCCAAACAATGCAATGAGAAGATGCGTCGCTGGATGTGAAATCCTTAAAATTTTGGAACACTGCCATTCTGGTCCAACCAGGGGACATCACAGTGCTTCAGTTACGGGTAGAAAAGTTTACGAAGCGGGATTCTATTGGCCCAGTATCTTTAGAGATGCTAAAGACTATGTAATGAAGTGCGACGCATGTCAGAAATCAGGGAACATTTCATTATGAAACAAGATGTCTCAAAACAATATTCAAGTATGTAAGGTCTTTGACGTTTGGGGACTAGACTTTATGGGACCATTTCCTGATTCAAGGGGTAACAAATATATCCTAGTTGCGGTAGATTACGTGTCTAAATGGGTTGAAGCTCAAGCACTACCTACAAATGATGCCCGCGTAGTGGTAAAATTTTTGAAAGGGTTATTTGCCAGATTCGGGGTTCCTAAAGCCTTAATCAGTGATAGGGGAACACATTTCTGTAACTCTCAACTTGTGAAATTGTTGGGCCAATCAAAATAAACGGGCTAACTCAAGACCGATTTAGGCTTAATGTCTTCCCTGTTTCACTCGCGGGTGTAGCAAGTGAATGGTTTAAAAAGGATTGTATTGGCTCAGTTACTACGTGGGATTATTTGGTAGAAAAGTTCATTATGAAATTCCACCATCGTTCTGATAACAATGAAGAAAAAGAAACCGAGGAGGATGACTACCCAAACAAAACAGATAATGTTCCTGAAATCTTCAAGATTGAAGGAAACCTATTTGACTTTGAGACACCCTTGTGCGAGGCATTCAACTACCTTCTAAAAATAGACACATATCTGTTCACTTATAATGTCCAAAACTTCAAACTTATGATGAATATAAACGAGAGTTAAATAATGATATAGCAAGGGGTCCCGAGGAACTGTGGTTAGAAAATGGGGTACCATATCAACTATGTGATCACAAATAATGTTATATCTTTACCTTTTAATTATGAGCTTAGTTGGACCGGTAGGTGACCCGTATATGTTTCAGCAATCATGTTCTTAATTAATTGGTAAAGACTCAAATAGTGGACTACCAGTATATAAAACACCATCAAGCAATAAGTGGGTAAAGTCCCGATGGGCTAGGGTTTTTACAGGATCACCACTGCTTTGATTCCCTAAGATAGATTATAATTAAACTAAAGGATGCTTTATGTGGATGCATTAATTGTGACAGTAAATCATTGCACTAAAACAAACAAACCAATATTGAACTAGATTTAATATGGCTAATACAGTTTTCTATCATTTGGCTTGTACCGCTTTTCTATCTTCTGATTTTCTTCTTTTGTGTTTATTGTGTATTGAATTGATATTTGTCACCACCAAACATGTGCTAGTCTCTCTGGCTGATAAACCTCCCATATCATTAGACAACGTATATAGCATAGGTTTAACCAGTAATTAGAATTAACATAGAACTAATTAGATTAATTAAAATACTGATAGAATATAGGATTAATTTTCACTCTTAGTGTTCGACACCCTAGTTACTGCGAATACATCTTGACTGGGTACATGCTCGTTAAATGGTTATGTTTTGGTTTGTCGGCTAAATATAAATTTAAAACTTGATAATCAAATAATTGACCCTACACGACAGCACATCAGTGACTTTAGTGAAAGAATTAAGCATGTGCATTATTTGAAAGTATAATTTGAAATGGGCCTTGTGTTTTATTCATAGTAGATCCGGCCCTAGTGGTTAATAAGAGTAAGAATTATATAATTTTTATGTATTGGTGATGAGGTGTTATTTTATACACTATTTCAAGGTCATTTAACCCCCTAAATCATGAAAATATGCCTATATTATGTAATTAATCGTTTGTTTTTGTATTTTTAGCACTTTGATGGCATTTGGAGGAAATACATGTGACTTGGGATCATTTGGAGAAGAAACGGACGAGATTACGGACTTGCACCAAGATTCACCAAGAAGTATTGTTCTCAGAGCGTGGAGACGGCGTCGCATGCATAACGCAACGCCGTCGTGATCTATCTGGTGATGGTGTCTAGATATTGGCGACGGCGTCACAACTTAGCCGACTTAAAGTAGATCTAGAACCATCTACGTGGCGACGGCGTCAGAAGCATCAAGCGACGTCGTCGCGTCGATATGCCTATATATACAAAACCGTTTTTAGGCGTTTTAAGTGTGTAACTGTTGTATAAATTTAGGAGACAAACCTAGCCTTTGTAGTTGCTTTAAAGGTCGTCTTTAGGGCTTCTTAAATCACTAGAACTTCCCATTTTCTCTCTTTAGAAATCGGCCTACACACTAATCCTTGATTGTGTTATGATTTCCAATATACTACAAGAATACATGTAGTTTTTGGTGGGAAAAATAATGAACCCAATTATCTATCAAATTATGGTGTTGTGAAAATTTCGTCAATTTTATTTCAACTCTCTATTTATTCATGCAAGCCACTTACTAAAACATTGTAACTTTATGAAACATTTCACCACCACATGATAAACCATTTTACTATCATTGACAAATTATTTTACTATCATAAAATAAACTAACATCTTGTTTTTACGTTATGGAACTATTTTGTTTCCATCGCATAGATTATTTTGTCATCCTGAGCTATTGCCTTATAAATTATCGTACGGTCATCTCACAAATCATTTTGTTGTCCCCTTATAAACTACCTTGTTTTCTTATCTTGTGAATTATTTTCTCACATTATAAACCATTTTGATATTACTTTATACATAGCACTATTTGACGAAAATGATCATCGCATCGTTAGCCCTCAATTATACATAGCCTGATCACCTATGTATAATTCAGGAAGAACCATGCCATGCTGAGAAGTAGTCACCTTAAAAACTTTTGTCAAAATCAATTTTCTACTCATGTTCTTGAAAAACAAAAAATTTAGTGTGCGTATCCATAAAACGTATTTATCACGAGGAACCAAGCTAATAATCATAATAACTAAGTAAACTGTTACACCATCTTACTATAAAGTTGACATCATCTTATACCAAATCTTAAACCAAAAGGTCGAAGACGCATCGTTAGCTACCCTAGGACAATCCGCCGGCAAGTTTAACCACCATCAAGGAATTGAAACCACACCTCTTCACCAACACCATTCCGGAAGGCGACTCAAACTGAATTTCGGGACAAAATTCTTTTAACACTAGGAGACTGTAACAATCCTCATTTTCACGTCATTTTACATCAATAAATATACAACTAATTATATTAAACTTTTACGCGTTTACTTTTAATTTTCAACGTTTAGTTAAATTGCGTAAACTAAAAATTAACATTCAACGTAAACGGACATCAAACAAATAAAAGTTTACGTCAAGCAAGTGTTATATAACTATTCCGAAGATAATTTATGACTTTTCAATGTTTATTTTATCGGTTACGTAAAACATTTACGTTTCGTAATAAAATACATTTGTGCATGCATGAAAGCACCAATACCTATCTATACTTCAACAAATACCCATAATTATACCCAATACCCAAAAATTAAATCACTTTACACATATAAACCCCATGGCCGGTTCTACAACAAAGAAAAACACAAATAAATCATAAAGTCTCCACTAGTATCACTTCATCTTGTCCTTACCCATCATGTAAACCTTAAAAACTATTTTTCCATAAATTGTCAAGTCTTCTTGTCCTCTCCCTTGTTCCTAACCATTCCCTCCTCCTAAGGAGGAGGATAGGTCTTACACTTTGTACCATTGCCACTCTTGATCCATGCTTTTGCTAGTTGTTTAGCTTAATACTTCCACTATAAATAGGACCTCCTAGTGAGACATATTTCACACAATTACAACTAGCAAATAATCAAACAAATTCTCCCTTGTTCTCTCATTCAACCCACGGCTCAAAATTATACTACTAGGGGTTTTATAGTTTTCATTTTACCAAGAACACAAGTATACAAATATTACTATGGTTGATATTTAAGATATATCAAGGTTATTTCAAGACTTGGGTTTCATAAGATCTAGGGTTTTCAAGAAGTAAAAACTAGGGTTTTAAAATGATTTTGGATTAAAGAACTAGATTATATTGTGTTTATTATCTTCATTCATTCATTCAAGGTCTTATATAAACCCTAATCTTTTATAATCATTTCATTTTCATACTTACATATATGTTATATTGTTTATTCATCATCTAGCAATTATTTTATGAAGTCTACAAATAATACAATACTATACATATTCAAGTAAACACATGGTCATGGTACAAATATGTTAAATATACATTAGAAAGCAAGTACACATTTTATTATATATATTACAAGTGTTGGTTTAATTTTATGATTTATTGTTGAAATAAATAATTATTGTGGAAATTTTGTTGAGACATATTAGACATAAATGATAGACATAAATTGTAGGACCTAAAGTATACAAGATATGTTGTATTAATTAAATTAGAGGATAGGTAATAATTTAATTATGTTAAAGTTTATGAAAAAAATATATATATGTATATATCCCAACAGTTTGTACATCCTAAAAATATACGAAATTTTATAAAATATATACTCTACTGATTCAAATAGTACATTTCATGAGTATTTTAAACATATAAAGAACTTGAAAAACAGAGCTATAACGAAGAAGATATGAATTTTTCAAGATTACGATAATTAAATATATATAAAAGTGTTTTTATAAAAGTTGTTTTATAAAAACTGCTACTGTTTTGAATCTGATAAAAATGTATAAATATTGTATTATGTTAGATCATCTCATTAGGAAACCGTAGGTATAAAGAACACTAAAAACGGAATTAAAACGAAGGAGTTATGAGTTTTGCAATATTTCAACAATTAAAAGTTATAAAAATAATTTTATAAAAACAGTTTGAATTTACTATTCTGGCACAGATTTTTATAAAACTTGTGAGTATTTTATTTTGATAGATTATCTCGTCACGATTTCATACACATAAAGAACAAGCAAAACGGAGTTAAAATGAGTAAGTTATGAGTTTTTAAAGATTTCGGGAAAAATATATAAGTTTCACAGCTTTTATAAAAGCTGTGAAACTGCAGGTTTATTGCAGAATCTGAAACTGAGTTTTTGAGGGCCTTCGGGTTCGATTCGGCCAAAGTGTAAAACTACAAACTTGTTCGGAATGACGTTTTACTTACACATTCAAATTTTCATAATTTTTGAGTCTATAAATATTTAATTAGAAATTATAAAAGTTGTAAACTTTTATAAATAATTTTATGCACTCTTATAAAAATATAACAAGGCTGTTACAAATATAAAAAGTGATTTACGAGTGTTTTCGGGTCCGTTTGGGCTGTAAAAACCTTATAAAATATTGTAGTATCATTTATATAATATTTATATATATTTTTAACTTTATAAATATTATTTTATAAAACAATCAAACTAGTTATATAATATCATTATATAAACAATAAAAATATTAAAGCAAGTGTTATTAACAAATAATTAATTATTAGACAAAGATAATATTTTTACGGATACATATACTTGGACATTTAATTAACAAGCATGACTTAAATATTGTGTCAACTTTTTTAAATTAAACAAGAACTATTAGGCGGTGATATAACTATATAACTTAAGATGTTGTATTTATTTTAAATACATCGTACTTATACGACTTATAATTAATTAGGTTGCATTCGGATTTCGCGTGACGTTTCACTTACTTGATTTATATAATCACTACTTTCAATAGAGGAAACTTTATGGCCACATGCTTTACTTGTTTTATATATACTTCAAATGATTACGGATTAGCTTAAGTGGCATGAACTGTTAATTACATTGGGTAAGCGTGCATGTTATGAAATAGATCGATTCGGGATTGAAAATCCCCGTTTGGGTGATAAGCTCTCACTAGTTCGGTGGTACCGAGCTAACGAACGTTATACCATGTCGGAGCATTAGACTACATTCACATGAACACTTACATTTCCTGAAAAGATTGGCATACAAACATGTCTGAGTCGCAGTTTCATGAACTTAGGGGTATAATCGTAATCACACATGGTAACTATTGTATTGTATACAATGGTCATGCGTACTTTACAAAAGCTTTGGTCTAACTATACTTACATTTTTGTGACTATTATAAGGATTGAAATGGTCATACACGCTTTATAAATCTTTGATTTCAACATTCATACTTACAAAACCCTATGAACTCACCAACTTTATGTTGACACTTTTAAGCATGTTTTTAGGTGAATAAGATGCTTGACATAACTGATGTGCATTGGAGTCCAAACTTTACAAGATTACTTTTCAAACGACACATTTAGAGGTTGTTCTCTCACATCTTGTGCAAAGGTACTCATGGAGTAACGCTCCCGGACACATTTCCGCTGTGACCCATTTTAGGGGTGTTACAGTAAGCTTTCAAAATTTGAAAAGCATGTGTGTGTGTGGTCTGACGTAAGAAAGGAGGGGGCAAGGGGGACCAATTTGATCTCACAAATTCTATGACATGCAGGGGTGGTGGTTTGTTTAATATCTAAATATTTCATGCACAATGATACTAGTTATATTCATGGTATACGCAAGAAACTGAAAACGCGTAAAAACTTTACGATAAATTCTGAAAATTTTATTATCAACTCGAAATGTAAAAACGTGATTATTGTCGAAAGACTACATCAATTAGCAACCCGGAATGATTCCGGTAATGATTCTTTGATATACGCGGGGAAACTTCCCGGTTAAACGTAATAATTTTACGCAACATATAAAATTTAAAATACTGAACGGAAACGGTTATAATATTAGTCGGAAATTTACGGGGTGTCACAAATATAACAAGGTAAAGTGAAGCTCCCTGGGTCTTTTTCCTTTTGAGGCAGGGCATTGTTGCGAAGTGTAGTCCCAATTGAGTAAGCATTCGAATCTTTCAGTCCATACAATCCCTCCTCTTTATCACAGTGATAATCATACAAACGACTTAGGAAAGGAATAGTCATTTGGCTCGGGACAGAAATCAGCTTACTGTCCTATAGGTTTGATACGGCGTATCGTCTGAGTCTAATACGACGTTTTGGGTTCAAATCAGCATCAACAGTAGTCGAGATTGACTTGACATGATCTCTCGGGTTTGTTTCGGTTGAACTAGGTAAACTTCCAAATCCCCTTTCCTGTAGTACCTTTCTCATCTTCCTGATTTGAATCTTTAAAGTTTTGATCGAGGAACTTTGATTTCTAATAGCGGCATCCGTAGAAGCTTAAATCTCCTTGATCAGGTTGGAGTTTTCTTCATCTCTTTCACTGATTTGGTCATAAACTTGCTCAGCGATTCTTCCATTGATTGTTTTTGCTCTTGATACGAATGGTTTGCATTATTCCTTTGGTAGAATCCCAAAGCTGCTGCTCTATATTGTCCTCCTTGTGGGAATGACACACCAAATTAAGTGTAATATGCTTCTTCAAGTGCTTTTCCTTCTTCTTTGAGTGGACAATCCTTGGTGTAATGAGGTCCTTTGCATAGTTCACACCCTACTTGAGCAGCATACACTTTTTCATTAACTTTCTTGATTTCCCTTCCAAGGTTATTAAGCTGAGCTTGAATAGCAGCCAATCCATCAGAAGTTTCAGTACTTCTAGTCCTAGTAGCCGTTACATCGTGCCATTTTTGTGAATGTTCAGTCATCTCTTGGATGGCTACATTTGCATCAGCAACTGTCATAGTTGGTATGGCACCCTTAGAATCAAGAATTTGTCTAGTTGACACCTCTAATCCCTTATAAAATAAGATCACCTCCTGCATATCTGTTAAGTAGTGTTGAGGACATCTCATCAAAAGTTCTTTGAATCTTTCCCAAGCTTGGTAAAGAGTTTCATCTGGTTCTTGTGGAAAGTTATTGATCTCCTCTATTTTTTTTGCAGTTTGGGTAGGTGGACAATATTTGCTCAAAAATTTCTTCTTTAAGGCTTCCCAAGTGATAATTAAACCAGATGGTTCATTCCTTAGCCAACAAATCGTGGCTCCAGTAAGTGACATAGGGAAAGCTCGAAGCATTATTTAGTCTTGAGTTATTTCAGGGATATGAAATAAATCAACAATCTCAAGAACTTTTTCAATATGTTCGTTCGTATCTTCATGATCCAAACCGATGAAAGTGTTGTCACGTAGTTCCTTAAGAAATTGGCCTTTTATTTCAAAGTGAGCTTTGTCATCGATTTCAGGCCTAGCAATACCCAATCCATAGCCATCTCGGGTCTTAGTCATATATTCCTTCATGGTTTCTGCCATTGCTTCTGTTTCTTCTTCTTCAAACTGATCTTCGAGATCAGAAATAAGGTTGAATTCCGGTGAATTCAAATAGTCAAGATTTCGTATCTTAGAGAGCTTCCTTGATGATCGAAACACTTGTTCAGGGTTTTTGAAAGATGTAAATAGTTCCTTAGTTGAACTCCTTGTCATGCACTACCTGAAACAAAGGATAAACAACCAGTAGGGTATGCTCGAGGAAAGAAAATACAAAAAACCAAGCACAGAAATGGAATACGAATATTAGAGTCTGTTGTTGTATCAGATGATCGATACGCCGTATCCAATGTATTTGAATACGTCGTATGGATCTGTTGAACGGAATACATTGTATTGGTTTAGAAAGGTTGATACACCGTATTCAATTTAACTAAATACGTCGTATTGATTATTCCACCGGAACAATGTAATAAAAACAAAACTAAAACAAAAAAATAAAACACACAAGCACACAAATAAAATAAAAATAAACAGGTAAAATGGATAATCCGACACTAAGACTCAAAAATTAAAAAATTACACTAATTAAATTACACTAAATCTAGGTTAATTAAAAGTTAGAACTAAAATACTAAATAAAAATAAAAATTAACAATTTAACTCCCCGGCAATGGCCATAAAAACTTGATGTGTCGTTGAGTGTAGGTATTATTTATTATCAAGTTTTACGTTTATATTTTGCTGACATTACCTAAAAACAACACTAACCGGCAGTGTACCCGATCAGTTGTAGCTTCGTTGGTAAGTAGGGTGTCAATCACTAAGAGCGAGAACGTAATTTGTAAGTCTATCAGTATTTTAGTTATCTATGTTAGATCTAATCTATCTAATCTATGTCAAAACCTATGCTAAACCTAATTCTAACGGATAAGGAGGGTTTTCGGCCTGAGAGACTGGCACGGGTTTTGTAGTGACTTAAATCTACTTCCGCTACCAAAACACACGCAAGACAATAATCAAAAGATAGAAGAACGGTCAAGCCAATTACAAGGAAACTGTATTAACCATGATTAATCAAATAAAACGTTGGTTTATTTATTTAGTGCAATGAATGAATTATTTTGAGGGTTATATCTTTCCTAGATTTAGGTGGTACTTTTTCTTAAAACCTAGACACGTCAAATTCTGTAACGCATATGCATAAAGTATTTTCTCTGCTGATTATAATCTATCTTAGGAGATTAATAATGGTGATCTTATTAAACCCTAGCCCATCAGGACTTTACCCACTTACTGCTTAAAGGTTCTTTATATTCTAGTGGTTCATTTTTCGAGTCTTTACCAAGGGAATCAGAACGTTATTTGTTGATCCCAAGTGACCTGCTAGTCCAACTTGTTCACTAAACCAATATTAAAGATAGGTCAATATTTATGATCCTATGATTCTAGATATATAAATCGCAATATAGAGAGCCATCATAGTATCTAGCTAACTTGGTCGGTATCACTAGACCTAGTTAAATGATAGGTCGTATATTTAAGCACGTAGACAAGTATGAATTGATAAACATAATCAACAATCAATGATAAATTAAGCAATCAATATAAACAAACTAAACATTATATTATCATAATCATGGCCAATACCCAAGGGTATTAGCCCTTAACCATTGTAATGTATACAAGCATAATAATGAACAACCAAGGTAACCTAACTGATTTAAACGAATGATACCAAAAATTGAACGATTATTAAGAGTATGAGAATTACAAGGTGTTTCCTATAGAATTAAGCGCGTTGTGAGACCTTCTTTGCTCTTCTTGTCTTCTGAAAATCGACTTTTGTAGTAAGGGTATCGTAAATATGATTAAGCACACCTAAAACTCATTTTTAAGTCTTCTATTTATAGTGTCTGGAATACGATTGTTACGCCGTATTGGTCGAGGTCAATACGGCGTATTAGGAGTTTTCTTGGAGTATGGACCACGTTCAATATCTTTTAGAATATTTAATTACTCGAAATAGAATACGGCGTATAAAGGTCTTCTGGATACGGCGTATAACTCTTTAGTTCTTCGTGGTTTCTTGTGAAGTTCAGGCACAGATACGCCGTATCTTCCTTGTTGGATACGATGTATAGTATGTCAGAATAGTATTCTTTAGATTTCTTCGTTTAAGCTCCAGAGTGCGTGTCTTTTAGCTAATCTTCACAAAGTACTCTATAATTACTGCAAATCTCAAATATAAACGATTAAGTACCATTTCTCACAATAATTATACAAATTGGGTAATTTACATAGAATAAATGATGTTATAAAAGTGACGTTATTTCATGTCATCAAATGTCAAGACGAAGCTTTTGTGAACTTGAAACTTATGTTTTAAAGCCAATGTTCGGCTAAGACAAATGTTGTAATAATGTACAATTTCTGTTTAATTAATGTATGATGTTGTGCTATTACCATGTGCGTGTGCCTTGTGCTGCCACACTCCGTGTTTTCGCTTTAGCGTGGTGTTACAGCATATGCCTTCACAAGATACTTACTGACGATCACCTGAAATACATGAAATATAAACCCATATGACCAATGAAACTTCAAGTGATCATATGCCTATGACTCCACCAAACACTCCATGCCTCGAGACTACTTCCTTCAAGTATAGTCTATGAGTCTACATGAATTAGACAAAGTTGATCAAGTTCTGTCTAATTAAGGTCAAATGATGGACCTACTCACAAAATCTGCACACTTTTTTACCAATAAAGGAGACAGACTCAAAGGAGAAACTAACTAGACTATACTTGAAGGAAGTAGTCTCGAGGCATGGAGTGACAGTTTCAATCATCTCAGATAGAGATAATATATTTACGTCTCTTTTCTGGCAGTCGCTCCAGAAAGCCCTAGGTACTCGTTTAGATATGAGCACCGCTTATCATCCATAAACCGATGGACAAAGTGAAAGGACCATTTAGACACTGGAAGATATGTTACATGCTTGCGTGATAGATTTTGGAAATGGTTGGGATAGACATTTGCCTGTAGTGGAATTTTCATATAACAATCGTTATCATACGAGCATTAAGGCTGCACCGTTTGAAACACTGTATGGTCATAAGTGCCGATCACCCTTATGCTGGACTGAGGTTGGAGATAGTCAACTCACTGGCCCAAAGATTATCCATGAAACAATAAAGAAGATTATTCAGATAAAGAGCATAATTCAAGTTGCACGAGATTGTCAAAAGAGTTACGCTGATGTGAGGCGTAAACCTCTAGAGTTTTAAGTTGGAGATAATACCATGCTGAAAGTTTCACCATAGAAGGGAGTGATATGTTTCGGCAAACGGGGAAAGATGAACCCACTTTACATTGGACCTTTTAAGATTTTAGCAAAGGTGGGAACTGTTGCTTATCGACTCGAACTTCCAGAACAATTGAGTAGAATCCATAGTACTTTTTGTGGAAAACTAGAAGGGGGGTTAAATAGTTTACCGCTTTTTAATTTAATGTTTATGTTTGTTTATGAAAACTTAGATTCGACTTTTTTGTGAATTCAATACTTGCACAATATGAACAATATAAATAAGTAAGAGTAAATAAAGGAATAAGAGATAAGAGTTGGATATACACTACTTTACATTCCCATTGTATTGTGCAATCTTCCCGAACCTAATCCATAGATAAAAAACATTGCGTTTTTAAATAAAGTTTTTGGAGTAACATGATAAATAATTTATTAATACTTTTATTAAATTAGGAGCGTCATTTTAATTTAATTAATAATTTTTGTGTCGGTAACGCGTTGTAGGTTGTTCATTAAAATTTTGCGGTTGCTGTTTTAGCCCTTTTCGGCTCGTTTCCAGGGTTTCGGGCGAAACTAAAAAGTCTGTCAGGATTTCGTTTTACATCTTTTTATCTTTGTTGTAGTTGTTTTAGAGTCCGAATTATGAAGACGGTTGATTTAGCTTCTCGTTTTTGATAAGTCAATGGAAGTAACCTATATCTTTCGTTTTCAAGTCAATTATATTTAAATAAATTTGTACATGAGGTATGAAATAATAAAATATGATTTATTATTTAAAATATGTTCCGAAAATTTTGCCGGTTACGCGGTAACTGTTTTTATGAGACATAAAAGGTTAAAAGTTAAAAAGTCAAGTCGGACTTGAAAAGTCAAAGTTTAAAATAGTCATTTAAAATTTCAAAAATTGCCGGATGTTACAACATTCACTATCTTTTCTTGGATCTTCATCAACCTTCTTTCCATCATCACTTGAAGGTTTGGATCCATCATCATGAGAACTCTTTGGATCTTGTGAATATGGTGGATCAGCAGTCTATATTTTTGACAGGTTTTGTCTCTTATATCTTGACATGCATATCTATTGCTTTTATAATGCAAATAACCATTAGACCTGTGTATTGATGGTTCCTGCAACAATTGGATCATAATTCATTGTTTTGGTTTGTGCCATCAATATCAAATAGCCATCTGGTCCACCTACCTACATCATTTGGCTGTATTCTCACTAAACCTAATATGCAGTTTCTTCCACTATCCTTGTTCTACTATGAATACTCTAAAATGCTTTACTAGTTAAAGGAGTATCTATAAGGAACCTTCATAAGCCTTACCATCAATTTACCTACATGATCTATGGTATTAAGAATAGTAACATGACACCAAATGTCTCATAAACTTAATTTTGGGTGTTAAACATGAAAAAGTTCATATGGGGTCTTGTTATGAGGCTTAACTACTAACACTCTATTTTGGCACATAGCAAGTAGTATTAACTGCTTTTGCCCAAAAAGTAGTTGGCAACTTAGAATCAGCTAGCATAATCCTAGCAACCTCAATTAGGTTATATTCTTTCCTATAGCAACTCCATTTTGTTGAGGAGTTCTAGCTACACTAAATTGTCTCAAAATACCCTTCATCTCCACAAACTGATTCATTTCTTTATTTTTGAATTCAGTTTCATTATCACACCTAATAACTTACCTTATGATTACTGATTTTTATCCCAGTATGAGGGACTTAGGATGACATACTACGTCTCATTCTTAGTAGCTAGAAGAGAAAACCCTATGTAAAACTACTATAATAATCTGCGATGACAACAAGGCAATACATTTTTCTTCATAAAGGCTTTTTACAAAATGTTGGACAAACAAAGTCCCATATGCAACCAAATGTAAAGGGAAAGACTGATTGAGTTCTCAGGTTTTTTTGGACTTACAAGAGGCCTGGTGCTGCTTTCCTTTTTGACAAGCAACACAGGTTTTGATTATTTTCAAATAGTTTTGGAAGGTAAACCTCTTACACAAGATTTCCCTTAACCGGATTATTCATGGTTTTTAAAATTTAAGTGAGCTAGCCCTTCTTTGCTAAAGTTTTAGATTCATCAGATGTGGCTTGCAAAAAGGCAACGTTAAACTTCCTTTAGGTTACTATGTTCTTTAAATCAAAACTTATAAATATTATCTTTCTAGGAACTACTAAGTAAAACTTGGACTTTCATTAATTACTTAAAAAGTTTGGAGATAAAACAATACATTCAGTGTCTCATTAAAAGAATACTATTCTTTTTATCACATATTTATGGACACTAAAGGAGATTAAACTTTAACTCTTCACCAAAATAACATTTTCAAAATCTAGATTTACTCAGTTTTAATGGTTACATTTTCCGTGATTGTCCCTCCTTTGGATTCCCTCCAAAAGCAATCATACTCCTACACTCTTTATATTCACAATCATGTTAGATAGGACTTGTTCCATTTCATGTGCATGAGCATCCACTATTCAAATCACTCCTTGATCCTGTAAATCCATTTGTGGACGTGCCTTGCATATTAGATATGAAAATCAGTTTTTTTGGGGATCCAAGCTATCATTAAATTAGATCTTCCTTGTGAATCAATATAATCAAAACTTCTTTAGGGAGATTGATGCACTGTTATGTTTAGATTTAGAAACATGGTTCTAAAACTTTAGTCTTTGGTTCCAACCCAAAAAGATGAGGCCTTAACAGCATTGAAATTATTTCCTTCAACAGCCATTAACTATGCTTTTGGCCCTAGCAGTATTTAAAATTTTTTATACCTAACAGTTATTAACAGTTCGAGTAATATTATTGTTTTTTATTGTTGTATTCTTATGAAATGGTGTCTCTTTAACAGTTGAATGTGATGTTTTGCGAAAGATATGACATTGTCTAGCAGCATTCACTGTTGTTTTTGAGTGAGCAGCATTAACTTGTCTAGCAGTATTAACTGATACTAAACTAGACTTCATTAGTACTGGTCTTGGAACCATGTTCTTTTTACACAAGGGTGAGTCTTTTTAGCAAAGTTTTGATGATTACGCTTTTTGAGCATTGTTCCAAACAAGGTGTTACCATCCTATGATTTTGAAACCTGTTTTTTGCATGGTAAATGCTATCAACTTGCAACTGATCAAAGCTAGTCACACAACTAACATGCCTTATTAAACATCTCAAAATTGCTTCCTAGTTTTTGAGACATCATATTGTTCTAATTTCTTTGATTGCCTCTTGGACTGTGAGTGTTTGGACTATGTTTCTCAACTTGTTTAACAGTTTTCCTAGCAGTTTTCTCTTGTTGCTTAGGTTTGACAAACTCATTCTTAGCAATACTAGGCTTAACTGTATTCTTCTCAGTTTTAGTTTGAGACACATTTTCTTCCTTACTATCTAACACCTATTCTTCAATAATTGGGGCATCATCATTCTTCCTAACTACCTTAGGCTCTTCTTCACTAGACATAGCTTTACTGTTCTTAACTACAGGCTCATTAACAAACTCATCTAAACCAGTAAAAGATAAGTCAGGTGTTGGAAGCATGAAATTTCCTATGTAGGGAGGTGGAAATGCATTATATTTTTCCTAGCCTAAACCTTTCTTTCAATTATCAACAATCTAACACTCTATGAGCTTGTCTAAACTTTAAGATGCATTTTCAAATTTATCTACATTAAATTGAATGTTACCTTTTCCTTTTTGAATTTTTTCAAGCTTCTTCATAAGCTCTCTAATAGTTATTTCTTCTACTTGAATATCCTATTTTAAGCCATTAATCTTTTCTACATAAATTTGAATCATTCTTTTTATAAAATTCAAGTTTTTCCTTTCTATGTTTCTAAAACCCTATTTTATAACTAAAAACCATTAAAATAGATTCATCTATATCTCTTAATAGCTGATCATTTTGTGATTTAAGTAATTTAACAGTTTCCATACAAGATTTTATAACATTTCATTCATTGGTTAACCTCTGAGTCAGGACTTAAAGATGAGAAAGCCATGAGTGCATAATTAGGCCCTTCCTCTGCCTGATCACTCCAGTCATATCCACCAAGACCATCACATGACACCAAAAGTGTGAAGTAGTTGATTCCACAGGCACACTCCTTCTTGAGCTTTCTTGTTCTTGTTGTCTTGATTTCTTGGAGCTCTGTACTCCATAGCAAAATGTCCTATTTATGGCAGTTGTAGTGTCATCTCCACTTTGGGAATTATCAAAAACCAATGGTCTCATTGCCTATTAACGTAAGATTCCTTCCATGTATTCTTCAAAAACCTTCTAGACCTCATTGTCAAACATGGCCATTTGCCATCTCAATTCCTCTCTTATTGTCTTCAGGATTAGATTTGTGCAAGTCCTCATGTGCAGTTGAGGACCTATTTAGTTGACTAGCCAAAGAATGGAAAAAGTAACAACATCACTTTAAGTTATCAATATTTGTTGAGTAAGTAGTATTAAACTTGAGTGCTAGCTAGTAGTAACCTCCTTGAGAGCAGCATTAATGCTTCATTAGAGCTGCTAGTGTTGTTATTCGAGGAGGAAACAAAAGCCTTGTTCTGTTGTACTTGAATATTAAGCTAGACATCCCTTTGACTTCGGTTCATACACTTGAGGTTGTCTATAATGATAATACATGATCATTGTTTCTAAAATCTGCTTTATCATTCCTCACACGACAGCATGTGTGTTCTACTCAGGTGGGCCCCCCCCCCCCCCCCCCCCCCCCCCCCCCCCCCCCCCCCCCCCCCCCCCCCCCCCCCCAAACATCTTAATAAATTTTAAATTAACATCTTCTTGTGAAAGTATTTTTCATCCAAAAAGCTACTAAATGATCACAGCTTTTGAAGGCCTTCAAAGGTCTTGAATCAGCATTCTGAGCTTGGGTAGTGAAGTTGTCATATTGCTGCTTTAAGAGTATTTCTTTTGAGTCTTCTTAGTAGCTGTATTCCCACCCAATCTCTTTTATACAGCTTCCAGTAAGTCTCAGATCTTTTTTGAGTTTAAAATCTTTGAACTGATGTTCTTAGGAATGGACCATCATAAAGTACTTCTAAGCCTTCACTTCTTTTCTTCTCTGTTCACTTTATCTTCAGCAGTGTTAATAGGCATCACTATTTGTAACACCTTCCATTACAGTGTCGTTTTTGGCTAGGTTGCACCATCCTCTTTGACTTCTCCAACAGTGGCATAGTTTATCATCTAGATGTATTGTTCAATCCTCATCCTCTTACTTAAACTCACTTGGTTTTGAGCATGGGAACTCTGGATGCGCCAACATGTGTGTAGAATTTTGATTCAAGTACTTCTAGCTAAAGTTTCTCAAAGCAAAAAGCTCTGATAACACTTGTTGATATCACTTCAATTGATCGCATTCCTAAAGATTGTATAAGGATTAGTATATTAGATTAAATCTACACAACTTTAATAAAAAACTTTGTTTGGAATGTATCAAAGATTATGCGGCATCTAATCTTTAATTTTTAGAAGAACTTTCAATAAACAGTAATTATATGAAACATATATTCAACAAACAAATAGCTCCAATATTATTAATAATACGAAAATACTCTCAAATTTATTAGGGTTTCAAAGACTTTGAACTAAGACTTAAGATGATTTTGGTTTTGGTACATTACATCAATCTTTATGCACTCAGACTCTCTTTTATACACCAAGGAGTCCTTAAACGGCTTCATACTTTTCTTAAGTAATTTATAATTCTTCTAAACAAAAAACTTATACTTATCTTTTACCAAAATTTCTCATACAAAATCACATAAGCAATACTAAATAATCAGCTAGTACTATATTTGTTCACTAGCAGCTTACTCATTCGCAGGGTAGCATTACTTTGTACTATTGTTGTAAACTTTTTGTATAGAGTTAGTAACTACTAGAGTTTTTCTTCTATGTCTCTGAGCTGTCTTACTTCCACTAGTAGTAGTAACTTTCCTCTCAAGAGTAGTAATTTCTTCTAGCTAGTTGTAACTTTGTAACTGGCAGTTGTAAACTTCACCTAGCAGTCTTAAAACAATTAGAATTATTTTCATTAAAATTCTCCAGCATCATAACTTTGACGGCTTGCAGAATTTAACATCAATAAGAGCAGCAGTAATACTAGCTAGCATTAAAAAGGCTTCTTTTTAATCCCAACCCCAAATAGATATATATTTATATTATATATTTTATATATATAGGGGGGACTTTCTTTCAGAACCTTCTTAGTGCTCGAGAACTGACTAGAACCACCAAAAAACATACCTGACGCCATTTAAAAATAAAAAAAAATTAAATGAAAATCATCAATAATTCGTAAGAATCCACCTATGTTATTAAAGAGTATAATCTTGAAACTCTTCTCTTCTCCCCTACTTCACAAAAACCTTACAACTGGCCGGCAATATTGTTGTTAACGACGCCTTATAAGATCTAGGCATGTACACCTTTAAAGAAAAAAATTTGTATTTCCACATTTCTTATCAAATATTTAGGCAACAAACTATATTTGTTTAAAACATATATGTTGTTTTTAGAAAATATGTGCAAAATAATTCAATTATTGAGGTGTGCATGCTTGTTTTGGTGGTTCTGTCTGTTCACGCACTAAGAATGGTTTGAAAAGGAAAGTTCCATATATATATTCTATATATTTATATATATTTATATCTATATATATTATCATTTATATTCATATATATAAATATAAGAGTTATATAAATACCCTACTATTAGAATCAGGCTTTAACCGTTATTTTTAAGGAGCAAAACACTTGCTTGTGTTTGATTCAAGCAAATCAAGATTGTCTCGTGGGTAGTTACAAGATCAAGCCTCGGTGTCCTTATGGAGGATATTGAGCGTTGTGTTGCAATAACCGTGAGAAGATCATACCCTCTAAGATGTTTGTTAAACTCGTTCCCAAAACAAAAGGTACATTTTCTTGTTTTATTAAATGACTAGTCATATACATGTGCTTGGATCGTTGTGTGCGGAAGGTTTTTAAAGGTTATGTTTCCGCTGTAATACTTCGATTGTTCTTATTTACTTGTTAAATTATTTTAGAAATTATAACAACGTTTTCCGTCAGTGGTATCAGAGCAAGTAATACATGTCAAGACTATCATGTGAAAATACGAATTTTATGGTTGTATATGGTTTGATCGTATTACATTGAATTTTTGTATTTCTTATGTTGTATAAAACAAGATTGATTTGCTGGACTCATTAGAGAAAGTACTTGCACAACTTTTACCTTTTCAGTTTATTATAATTTATATTTGGTTTGATAGATCTGGTGACAGATGTTTTAAATTGGTGTATACAAGATTATGATGATTGATGTAATTAAATATGTATTTAATTTTTTATATTAGCATGTTTAAACTACTTGTCTTCATTTTTGGCATATATCATGATCAATTTCATGTGAATTTGATCATGAGCATGCCAATGGTAGTATTATAATAAGTTTTATTGTTTTCATGTATAACCCGTCATGCTCTTAGTTGTTTGTTATGTTTATTGACATGATTGTTATTTTGGTGATTTATTATACGCCTTTGATTTTGGCGATTTTAGGAATACGCCTCGATGTTGAGTTGTACTTTATAGAATTATGTACATGTATTTATTTTCAATTGTAACTAATAAATTAGGTTATATCTTTTTCATATTAAATAATCGTAAAGTAGGCAGAATTTAAGACTGAATGCACGGAGCCAAGAGTTGGTGTTTCAAGACAGCGATGGCGCATGCTTATTCTTCACTTGATGGGATATAAAAATCTTGAATCAAGTGGGAGCATCGAATTATTCCTAGATGACCATATTATCCCTGTTGACTTGTGGATACAATTATAGGATTTTAGGCTACGTTATACATGTTATTATGTTTGCGTAGTTGTGTTTATTATTACTTTAATTGTAAGTGCATGCAATGTTCGATAAAAATCGTTTTGGGTTTAAGGGCTAAATGAGGTTTTAAAAGTTAAATATGTTAAACTGATTTTGAAAGAGTTTAAATTTGTTAAATTGTTTTTTAGCAAAACTTCCATCATAAGTAATATGCATGTATTGATTTATGACATATTTTGATATAATTAGGTTACTATAATTATTCTGCATGTTATCCAATTGTGTGAGGGACCATTCCCTTTAAAACTTTTTGACTTGTTAGACTAGTTTCAAGTTTGGGCTGGAATGAGCCTTGAAAATGGTCAAGCCTAGCTCAGCAATTCATCGACCTCTGATTGAATGACTAAAAGGAAAAGATAGGACAAAGTGTCATGAATATCATATATTCTAGGTCCTATAATAATCTAAGAATTGTATGCTTGATATAATTGGTAATTGTAACCTAACAATTAAATCTACCACTGTCTTCGTGATCAATCATGCGGTGGATAGATTAATGTGGATCTTATACTTTAAATTATTAAGTTTGGTAAAATTAGGTAATAATTTGTTTAAATATATATCAAAAATACTAAATAGACTTTCTTTGTATTGTAGATGACTGCACCAAACCAAAATATGAATGCTTTACCTCGTCGATCTCTGATTGAGAAAGAGAAACTCAATGGTACCAATTTTCTTGACTGGCATGAACTTGAGGATTATTCAAGTATGAAGGAAAGTTGGACGTCATTGAGACACCCCTTCCTAACCCTTCTGCTGATGATGTTACTCCTGCTCAGGTAACAACTTATCAAAAAAAGTTTGGTGAGCAAGTAAAGATTGCTTTGCTAATGCTAGCAACTAGCAAGCATGACACATGAACTCCAAAAAGATATGGAGGATCGTACTGCTTATAACATGTTGTGCAAGTTGAAAAGTATGTTTCAAACTCAAGCTAGTCAAGAGATGTATGAAACTCTTTACCCAAAAAAAGAGTTATACGAAACTCAAAAGTTGTCAAATCATGTAATATCTTTGGAGGTTCCACACGTTTTATGTTATTTTCCAAAGTCGTCTATGAGGAAATTTGTTGATGACTACAGCAAGTGATGGTGAGGATAAACGCCGTGGAGAATTCCATGCGATGTTAAAGACTGCAGGGAAGAATTGGCCATCTAAGAACGTCGTTCCAAGCCTACATATGATAAAAGAATGTTGTATAAGAAAGAATAAGTCATATTCCAAGAGGAAATGAAAGTCAAAAGGAAGGACAAAGATCATATCGCCCCCTAAGAAAGAGAGCCCCTCAAAGAATGTTGAATGCTTTCATTGTGGAAAGATTGGACACTAGAAAATGAATTGTTATTCTTACCTTGTTGAGTTAAAAAAAGAAGAAGGAGGTTCGATCGTCTAGCAAATAAGGTTTGTTCATGATAGAACTCTTTACTTTCTATCCCAACTCTTGGGTATTTAACACTGGATATGGAATTCACACTTGTAATAATGTTATAGGAATGAGAAGTAGCAAGCCAATGGAAAAGGACGTTATGGATCTTCAATTTAATAATAAGGGTGAATTGAATATATACGTATATATATATATATATATATATATTATTTATATATTAGGGTGCGATTCTTTTTAGAAACCAAATAAATGTACAGTATGCTGAGAACCTACCAATCAAACAATCAGATTTTATTTCCAATATTTATCATTTTAATTCTAATTTTTAAGGGTATAAATGTAAAATTAATTTTATTTTTATTTTTTTGAATTTTTTAATAAAAAAATATTTTTTGTAATTACTAAATTTTAGGAATTTATTTTTAAGATATTTTTTTAGCATGTTTAGTTTTGAAAAGGTAAAGTGCATATGTGTTTTTTTTAGATAATCAAATTTTATATATGTTTTTATTGTTCAATTTCTTAAACCTATGTGTTTTGGTCACAAATATTTACACTAGTGCATGGAATAGCAAACATAAATATTTTACATGTACTATGTACATTTAAAACAAAAACATTATAAACAAAATTTAAAATCATGTGATACACAATTCAAATACAAAAGAATAAATGAAAGTTTCATTAATGTATAGACGTGTCTACTAATCTTTAACACAACCAGATTTGGTTTTTCCGTTTATGCATATGTATTTTCTCTCATAGAGACTCTCGATTTCTTTGTATGTATATGTGCATTTGAGTTCCTCCATATGTCCTTATATATGTACTCAGTGCAGTTTGTGTGCACTTGTTTCTAATGCATGCACATGTGTTTTTACTCTTTACATCTTAATCTACCGAACATATGTCTCACTATACATATATACACAACACATATGCACTCTTCATATTACTCTATCATATTCATACTTGTAATCACAAACAATTAATAAACGAATTATTTAATCATAACAACTAACAAAACACATATGCACAATCCTTTCCTATATGAAATGATGTAAACGAATTTAATCATAATAAGTAAAACACATATCACACTTAGGGTGCGTTTACTTTTCACTTAATGGGGCTTATGGGGAAGGATTTGGTCCACACAAATAAAAATTGGTGTTTCTTTTTTACTATATACAATATGAGCATCTGATTTGAAAGGAGTTAAAAAAACCTCACTCTGCCAATTCAGACCCACAAATAGCAATCTCATATTTTCACTTTCCACTTTTATCCTCATCAACATAAATTATTTATTCACCAAACTTTATCTTCAACCTTAACTACATATCTTGTTCACAAACCTCTCATCTTCAACCCCTAACCTTATCAACTATCTTCATCAGCCATGTTCATGTGCTAACGATCTAGTTTGTTATCACTCGATCCATCTGCCCCCAACATTTTTATCTAATATGTTGATGCCAGTGATATATGGATCTCATATATAAAAATCAAGAATTTTAAAGTAGAGTTGGATTCAACAAATGAGTATTGATAAGTTGATTTCAAGCTCACCCATTTCACAGAAATGATTTTAAGCTGTTAAAAATGTAAATGTTATTCTATATTGATATTGTATTGAGGGGTAAATTTTTCATTTAATGTTGATAGCGACTCTCATATAGTTAAGAAAAGAAGCATCATTAGCCTACAAGCACTTGCTTCACAAAAACACTTTTATCTAACCGGATACTATATTGAGTCAGCACTTAATGTTGAAAAAATGAATAGCCCCTTACTCATAAGCTATTCTAGGTAAAAACAACTAGCAAAATATCAAAAGACAATCTAAAGTAACTTGTAAACACATCTTCATAATCTAAACACGTATGTACAAATTTAAAAATATAGGCTTACCTATTTCTAAACGAGGACAAATAGCATAATGTAACTAAAACTTGGTTAGCTTACTGTATGTTGATACGTGTGACTAACACTTCAAATCACTTTCATTTAGAAAAAAAAGTTATGGTCAAAGTTATTGACACGACTGCTCAAGAAACAAATTCAAAAATCTATAACCAGCTTTGGTATGCTTTTTGTTAAGCCGTATTTAATAAGATATAGAAACAATTGCTTTACACCCCTTCTCTAATTATTGACCCGCTTTTTATAACATATAGGAAAAATTGCTTTAAACTACAACTAGCGTATGCTTTTTTTTCCAGTAACACGTTATGAAAAGAGAACATGGTCAACACTACCAACATCTAGGTGCACATCCTCATCTTTTTTAACGGGGTAACTAGATTATATTGATTCAAAACTTTTAAGAGTTTGATTATTTTTATCAGAAATACATCTCAAAACCGGATGCAATTACATAAATTTTAATTACAAAAAACATATAAATATTAAATACTAAAACATTAAAAAAAACCAAATAAACATTTAAATCACTCATTCATACCTTCACCTTCATCGCTAATCTAAAGTTATTCAATCAGTTCATGATCGGAATCTACCGATGCCTTCACTCCCATAATGTGATTATCAACAGTTTCGTACAAAGAATGACTAAAGAAAACTAATAAAGATGCAAGATGTATGGGTGACGGCTAGGTTTTTGGATGAGTTATATGTGAATGATAAGGGGTAGTTTTAGGTTAAAAGAGGGGAACAGGAATATACGGATCTATAAAATTAGAGAGAGAAGCAAGCTAGTATTTTTTTGAGAAGATAAATTCCTTATTGCCCTTCCAACATTAGAGAATAAAACCAAAGTTTGTAGATTATTTACATTATGCACAACCACTAATAACCATGATTAAAAAATAAAGGTTAGATTGGGATTCTCGCAGTTCTGTACAATTTATTCTGGTTTGAAAAGAACCTACACTATATATATATATTTATATATATATATATATTATATATATTATATATATATATATATATATATATATATATATATATTTATATATATATATATATGTTTCGGTCTCCATTGGAGGTTTTTATTTGAGAAGATTAATAATTCTTCGTTTGAGCTAAATTGATTCTTGTTTTTTATTTGAATTCACACAGTTAAACATCATTTAATAGTGAATCGAATCTATAAATCACAAATTTGATTCACAAATCATTGTTAAAATCAAGTTATGATGATGATTCATTAAATTTGTACAGATGATTCAGTATTGTACATATATTGCAAAATCGAGAGATTTTTAACATTGATTCAAAAATTTTTTACACATTTTGAATTATAATCACATTAAAATGAGTTTTACGCTTGAAAAACATGAATCAAAGTTAGAAAAACTATCGTTTTTGAAAACCTTCTCAATCTTCTCAAAATAATAACTTCTCATCGATACGTGGTTCTATATATATATTATATAAATATATTATATATATCAAATACACATAATTGCGTATATATGTATTCAAAAGATTTAAAAATGTCATTATATATATCCAAATTATTATTTTATACATGTTCAAAACAATAATTTTTTAAATTTTTAACCCCATTTTTTTATAATTATATAAAAAAATTGAATTGTTACTTTTACTCTTCATGTACAAGATTATCATTCTTAAAAAACCTAGTTCTTGTACTCACGAACAGAAATTAACAATCCAAAGATTTTTTGTTGCTTTTAACAACAACAAACCACATGTCAAACATAATTCTATGAGTTCAATCAATCGGTGGTCTTTTTGCATAAGATCTGATTTGTTTGTTAATTAAATTACATTCATAACCAATCAATCAACAAAACCTAATAATATTATTTGGGCAAATTAACACAATCCACTACTAACAAGAAATCAAGAATACAATTGAAAATATTACTGTTAAATCTAAATCAATTAATGTTTGGGTCTTGATTCGCAAAAGATCACGTTTGGGTTTTAAGTTTTATAATAATAACAAGGGTATGAATGACAATTCAAATTTTATACATAATTATAATGTACATTCTTGTTTTAAATATGTATAAAGTAATAATTTGGATATATATATATATATAACATTTTTAGGTCTTTGAAAGAATATATACAAAATTATGAGTCTTGCTTGGATATATATGCAATTTTAAAGCTTTGGAGGGATATAATAACAACAATAACAGTAACAACAACAACATTATCAAAAGGGGTGTGTGTGTGGGCGATGACGATCAGGGTGACCTACTTCTTGCAGTTCATCCAATTTGATTTGTCCATATTTTGTTGTTTGCATCATCAATTCAACAGTAGTCTTATTTTAATAATAATCATCAAAAGGTGTGTGATTTATCCAACTTTTTAATAAGTGATTATCGGCTATTGACTTTTGTGGATCACAAATTATTTGGCAAATCGTTGTTACAGCATTAATTCAACATATTTGGTTGAATCGTGGGTCCCTTTGTAAATATATCATTCGTTGGATTCCTTTTTTTCTTAGGGTTCTAGTATTATTTCTTTCGAACAGTTTTTAGGGTTCATTCTTGTAACCCTACACGTCTCGATTGGCGTTATCCTTTCTTCACAACAGTATTTTTTAGTAGTGTGTTATGGTGGCTTGTTATGGCGGCTGTGTGTTTTCATTGCCCTTTTGTGGGTCTTAGTGGTTGTCAGGATGGTGGTGGAAACGGGCTTACCAAAACTTTGCTGATTACACACCTTTGTGATCGTCATTACAATGGTGATGCACAAGCTATCATAAGACAATCTTTGTCCACTAACCTTTTTATTTTTTATGAGGCTAAGGTAACGTTTAAACGCATGGTTATTTGGTTATGTGGTGGTTGTTTCAAGACGCACAGTCTTTGTTCTAAGTGTTGGCATGGAAAGGGTTCTGATTTTATGTTACCCTTTGATTTTGGTGATGGTGTTGTTAGGTTTGTGTTATATGACCTTACCAAACCACACGTTCCTTCTTCTTTGAAGCATCTTGATCACGTTGATGATTTTTTTGGTTGTTTTTTTGCAAAAAGTCCAACATGAAGGTTTTAATTTGGCTCTCCTTGATAGTTTATTTTTAAAAGGGTTGCGTACTGTCAAATCCATCCCTCCCAAGTGTCGTTTGGGGTTCTCTCGGGTCTTGAAAGAAGCTCTTGACAAGGTGATCTGCACACCTGATGACATCTCTTGTTGGGTTAGTTTGTTAGTCTTGCCTCTTTGTCTCCTTAAAACCTTTTGCCCGAGGATTAATCTTGAGTGCAAGTCAGCTATTAAGCGTCAACGTCAGGAAGGGAGTATTGTTAATGCTATTCGATCTTAGAGTTTTCCAGGTGGTAGTTTGCAGCTTATGAGGGAGACTTTAGCTGAATCTTCCTCTCTTTTGTCTGATGTTCATGAGGAATACATTAATTTGGGTGAAGGAAATATAAATCAGTGTAGGAGGAAGATTTGTGTGGGGACATTGTACTGTGGCAATTCGAGTTCTTTCCCTCATTCTGTGTTTCTCCTTACAATGATGTTACTCTTGAGTACTTAAAGACCAAGCACCCTTTTAAGCCCCCCCCCTCTTTGCCACATATATTTATTGATCATCATCACCTCGTTGCATCTCCAGCTGTGGTTCTAGACAGGATTAAGAGCTTTCCTTGTGGTACGTCTTGTAGAAGGGATGGGTTACGTACCCAACACCTTATGGATTGCTTGATCGAGGCTGTTGTTGCTTAGTTCTGTGAGTTAGTCTTCTTTATCACCAAGTGGTGAATCTTTTCTTGATGGGAAAAATAGGCCATAACATAAACGTGCTGTGGGTAATATTGCTGTACCCTCTCACTCATTGGTTAAGTTGGGTTGTAGTATTCGTCCTATACTTGTAGGCACTGTTTGGAGGCGTCTGGTTTCCAAGGTTAGTGCTGTTATGATTGGTAATTCTTTGAATGGTTATTTAGATGATCTATAATTTGGTGTCGGGGTGTCGGGAGGAGGTGAGGCTATAACTCAAGTCGTGAATCGTTTAATTGAGGACTGTGGAGACGATGTTGATCTTTCGATGTTGTTGGTGGATTTTAAAAATGCCTTTAATTTGGTAGATCGAGAGGTTTTATTAAAGGAAGTTCGTCTTCATTGTCCTGTTATTTCCCGTCGGGTGGAATTCTGTTACTTTAACCCAGCTAGATTATACTAAGGGGAACACACCTTACGGTCATGCCAAGGGGTGAAGTAGGGTGAGCCCCTTAGCCCTTTGCTTTTTGCTTTACTGTTACATCATCTAATATGTAAGATCATAGACTCCTTTATCCTTTCTCTACAGGCTTGGTATCAGGATGATGGCACTATTATTGGAGATTGGTGTTCTGAAGAAGGCTTCTGAGTTAGTTATGGACTTATGGACCTAGTTGTGGCTTGCATCTTAACGTTGATAAAATTGAGGTTTTTTGGCCAAAGAAAGACTCGAGAAGCAGGCTTGTGGGTATTTTTCTGCCTAATATTTCTCGGCCCTTGCATGGGGTTAAATTACTTGGTGGACTTGCTAGTTCGGATTTCAATTTTAGTAGCGAGCATGTGATGAAGAGAGTGACCAAAACTATTATGCTTATGGATACAATTGCTAAGATTTATGGAACCCTCGGTGTGAGTTGATGCTTCTACGCGTGTTGTGGTATATTCAAATATATTTTGCTAAGCGTACATGTTCTCACGGGTTGTTTGATATGGCCCAACATTCCTTTGTTGCGGTCTTTGTTATGCTTTAAAGAGTATTGTCCACTATTCTGGAATCGGGGTTTGGTGTATTGGCAATGGGGGACATTTCACCCTACTTTTGCCATTTGGGGGCTTGCGCGTCTTATTATGCAGGTGTTATTTTGAATTATGTCTTATTAGTCTAGATTGCACTCTGTTCGCTTGAGGACTATGTTGCTTCGTACATTTCTGGTTATTGTAGCTTTTGGAAACTACCTTTGATGATGCCCTTGTGTGTGTTTATAAAAATGGAAGATAATCTTTTGAGTAATCCATTTTTTTCAAGTGGAGACCGTTGCACAAACTCATGAAGAAACTAGCAGATATATATTTCACACGTGTTACTCAAACTGCAGAATCCACTTTTTCCTTATCTTATCGACATATGGCTTTGTGGAAATCTCAAATGGAGGATCACCCTTCTGATTGGCTTAGGGTGGTTTCAATTTCTAGGTTGGGACAAACTATGAATGGTAAGACTTATCGTTGTGTGTTATGCTATCAGTTAGGTGTCCCCCTATTTTCTGTTTCGAAGCCGTGCTTAGCTTGCTCCAAAGTCTTTATAGGGGATATTTATGGAGATCATGTTGTATTTTGTGCCGGTATTATTGGTATCAAGCATTAGCAAATGTTGTATGCGATACCATGGTCGAAATTTGTTTCTGGTCGAGGATTTCGACTAGAAAAGAAATTGATATTAGGCTTGGTGGAGGATGTGACAAACCCCTACGTCATGCGGATATGTTACTCTATCCGTGGGACGAAGTGCTTGATGTGTGTGTGGATTTGAAAGGGTCCTCACCTTTGACGCAAACTAGGATGGTTGATTTTGTGCCCGGTCGTGTGGTGATTGATGCAACACATCGTAAACGGGTCAAGTATGAGGCATCTGTATCTTAAAGTCGTTGCAATACATGGATATGGTTTTCTTTCATTTTCATTTTTATCGCTTAGGGAATAGGAAAGGTGCGGTGGTGGACCCCTACTGAAGGGGTCCGAAAGTTATTCGAGGACTCATGACTTTTGGAGCACGTGTTCGTCTCTTGTTGTTGTTCATATTTTTAATAGGATTATCTTTGCTATAACTAAAAAAGGGGGCTCAGCTTTTATCTCGGCTCCTCATTAACTTTTTGTAAATATCATATTTCTTATAACAAAGTGATGTTTTAAGGAAATTAATAATAATTAATAATAATAATAATAATAATAATAACAATAATAATAATAATAATTAAAAAAAGATGTGGAAGCACAGCTTGTGTCTAGACTCCCATCCAACTTTATGTAAAATTGTTATAATAATAAAATAGTTATTTTTAAAAATTACTAATAATAATAAAAAAAATAGAATTAGCTTTGTTATAGCTAAAGGAGTGGGGGCTTAGCTAGTATCTCGGCTCCCCATTAACTTTTTGTAAATATCATTTCTTCTAATAAAGTGATAATTATTATATAAAATAATAATAATAATAATAATATATTTAATAAAAACTCTAATAAAAATATTGTTTTTATTATAATAATAATAATAATAATAAGTACAACAACAACAATAATAATAATAATCTTCTGGTTGTTTATATAAAAAAAATTAGATTCCTAAAAAGATATAAATTTTTTCTTGGATTAAATGGAGTTTTTGTTAAATATTAAATAATTTTAGAAATAATAAAAATTGAGGAATTTACAATTGAATTAATAAAGTTAAAATTAAGACTAGCTTTTTTTTAAGTATAAAGTGTGAATGTATATTTATCAACTAATCCTAATATAACGTTTACTTACACTTAAGTTTGAAATTTAAAATAAATTAGCTCACAAGGCCATGCATAATTTCATTTTTTTTCTAACTCAAATTTTTCAAAAGTTTGACCAAACTAATTCAGTTTTGTCTTTTATTAACAAATAAAATGAGCTGATTTAAAAAACGCATCATCCCATAAGTAAGTAGAAGAATTAGTTTTCCCAATTTTTACTTTCTCTTATTATATAAAAGTAAAAAATATATGAAATATAAAACAGATGATATTAAAGCATCTCTAATGTTGGCAATAAGTGTAACTTTTACATTAAAATAGTGCAAAAACTAACAAAAATGATTTCAAATGTAATCACTAAACATCACTCTATTTTAGATCAATAAATAAGAAGCATACAAAATGCACTAAATATAATGGAAATTATATTCATTATACTAAAAAGCTTATTCATTCTATTTAAAACCTCTTATTTTAACTTATGCTTTGATGTTGTACGAAACATAAATAATAGTGATATAAAAAATATTTTTGTTAGTTTAATAATAAACATTCTTCAAAATGAGCTCAATAGTATTATATATACTTAATTTTTTATTCATTTATTTATGGCCATGATTTTATTATTAAATTTAAAAGTATAATCAGTGCAATATATTATTATGTATAACATTTAGAACACATTTATTAGGGGTAAGCATATTCTAATATGATATATTTTTTGCACTATTTTAATGTAGACTTTTGATGTGAACATTGGAGATGCTCTTACATGTAAGCAAATGCAATTACGAGATTACCTCATTTTGTGTGTGACGTCCTTGTTATACGCAGATATAACTGTCATAGTCAAAGGTTACACTTAAATTAAAATGTCATCAAGTAATTTATACTTACCAATACATAATAAAAGGCATTTGTTAATAACAACCTTATGGGTTTTATTTGAGCTTATCAAACTCATTTACCTTAACTATACTGTTAATTAAAAGATGCTTAAACAAAACACATACGATTATTGTTGGAAAATCTCAATAATACGATATTAGATAAACGTATTCGTTATGAGTATCTCTTATTACGGATAGTGTGCCACTTGGACTTTGGTCCAGTGGTAAGTGAGTTTCTCACTAATCAAAAGGTTGTGGGTTCAAGCCTCGCTAAAAACATGTGTGAAATATATATTTGTGAGATAGAAAAATTATCGTTAAAAAAATGGATAGTGTGTACGTTGAAGTACTTATCATCAATGTGAAAATATTATGGTATGTTCTAATACGGTAATTGATTTCATAGAAAACTGGAAAATGTCAAGCATTTGTGTGTCTTATAAATCTTAAATTTTTATGTTATTGTCAAAAAGAAAATAAATGGAGAGGAAAAACCGAGAGAAAAAAAAACTGGTTTTAATTTCATATTCTCACGTAGAAAAGAAGAAAAAAAAAGCGATGTAAATATATAGGGCTTCGAATCACATTCTTTCTAAATCTTCCCGATATGAGAATAATAAGATTAGCGGAGTAAATTTTGCATAATTCCGTCTCCACTTCTCCTATCTTCTCTTCCAGAACAAACAAAAAAATTCCGAAACATTGTGTTTCTTTATTTAATTTTCTTTCCACTTCCCATTTTTCTCTCCAAATATAAGACTCGGGAATTGTGGTGAAATGTTTGAGGAAGTGATACTTGGAAAATGAGGTGGTCCGGTTTTATCCTATATTATTTTAATAAAGTGATCATCTGTTACTTGTTATTTGCATAAAAACCCTAAAATAGAGCATACCTGGATTTCCAATGATTCTTCAAGCTCTTTGACGATATGGATCATGGGAGGGCATTGTACACGAGCATCTTCCAAGAGTCTGTATGCAATGGCTGTAAATTTCTTCATCGAGACTGAGTTCATTTGTTCACTTAAATTAGGGTCAACAATATCGTCCAATTTCTTCTTTTTGTAGTAGTCTTTAACCTTGGGCGATTCACCAACTCCATCCTCTTCGTATCTGATCATGGGACATAGCATCCGCATAAAACTTCATATCAGTACCTATACCGAAAGATATAAACGTCAGATCTTTTTTCCGACGATTCCCGGTACTAATGTATTTCGGATCACAATAGCCTAGTGTGCCACAAGGTAGGGTAATAACTGCACCTCTGGCTGCTAAACTTAATTTGGATAATCCAAAATCTGCAATTTTAGCTATCCAGTTTTGATCTATCAAAATGTTTGCACTTTTTATATCGCGGTGGTCGCTTCATGCTCTCCAGCATGATTATGAAGGTGATGTAAGCCTCGAGCAGCATGAACACATACCTTGAGTCTCTCCAACCACGTCATAGTGTAACTGGTGTTCCTTCTCCGATATAGTATCAAACTTCACGTTCTGCGAATTCATATACTAAAAATTTTCTCCTTACCTCCTCTTCCCAATAAACATAAGAGAAATCACTCGGTTGGATGAAATTGACCGTGAGCATTACTGGATCTCGGCCCAATAACTCCTTCAACCTTGTCCAAACTGTTCATTTAACCGCTTTACAGCAACTTTGGTAGGCTTTCCAGAATAGAGAAGCTCTCCTTTATACACTGGACCATATCCACCTTTTCCAATGCATGTTTCAAAGTTTTTGGTTGCTTTTTGTATCACTGTGAATGGTATTTTGAGATGTCGTGAGTCTTTCAATTGTGACATTGTGTTGTTGTCCAATCAATCTAAATTAGTAGAGGAAAGGTTTTAACATGGAAGTGATACTACACACAACATATGTGATGTGAACACCACAGTATCACATCCACTAATGCATAGATGTTACAACATCATATTATACATTAATGTGTTTTTTATTTGGTTGTGTAAATATTTTTTGGGGTGTGAGTATCAATTCCCTTTTAACAATAGGCGGGAAGTTCGAAAATTTAAGAAGAAATATTGTTGAGAAGAACTAAAGGTTGTTGTTTTTCTGGATTTTATAAGGAATAAAAAATTTAATATTGTATGCAAGAACAGGTTTATGCCTTAATTTTCATTTTCTTATGTCCCAATTTCTCCATCCAAATTTTCACTAATGAGGGTCAACCAAAGCACGGTGCAGTATCGGGTAAGGTTGATGAGCGATTACGACCCAATTATGATTTAAATAAAGCCCAAGGTTTTTGTTTAGCTTCATTATTACAAGCCCAAGATCGTTACGTGGCTATTTCACAGGTCTCCATATTAATTACGAGTTTAATCAGTTCTGTCCGTAAAGTTTAAAAAACCACTTCCCAGGGAAAGTCTTCCATTTAATTGTAAAATAATGAAATTCTTATATGATATATATACAAATGTATTAAACAAGTTTTTTGGAAATCTGCGATTCGCTGCGACAGTTTTGTGTGTTTTGTTTTTCATTATAGGAGGTTTCTTTGTTGTTCGGCGATAGCGGACAATACACTAATTTCACGAATACTAACTAAATCAATTCGTTCGAATACAATTTGTTTGGTTGTAGCGCCCTAATAATCAAACCTTGTACTGAATAGGCACTTTAGATCCAAAATCTGAGTAGCCCGTTTCGCCAAACTTTCATCACACCTCTCATTTTCATAAATAATCTACCCCTTTTGAATAGTTCTCAACCACCACATTATCCTAATAAGGCATGCATATTCATTAGGATGTGTGTTGAAGTATAATAGGTTTACCTCCGCTGAACCAAGAACGTACCGCGGAAGGGATTAGCGTCCGCAGACACGATTTATTGTGGACCTTGCCAGACCAAGGGACCCACTTCGGCTACTAACAGAAATAAGCGAAATACTAGGAAAACCTAATGTTTGGCTCACCTATAAATAGGGGTACCCTGACACCCCACAAGGTACGATTTTCTGACCACATTTTATACACATACACTTCTGGACATTCTTTGGACAATAAATATGAATATTTACTCTCTACGACCGGTTTAATCGTGGGGTCGGGTTCCACACGGTAAGACTAACGGTTTACTTTTATCTGTGCAGGAAACTATCCAAATCACTTGATTTAGTTTAGTACAAGATCAACCCTTTTTAAGTAGTTGGCAGGCCAACAAGCGATCCTGATTCCAATTCAAACCCGTACACAATCTATACTAACAGTTGGCATCATCCGTGGGACGAAACGCAACTACGTTCCTTAAAATACTAACCATGAGCACTGGCATTCCTGGGTCCTTCTCGCTACCACAAAACTCGTTCGCCGTGCGGATCCGGTTGGGAAGAGGAAATAAAAATAACAAGAAAAACCAAATGAGCCCACATCCAATGCCAGCTCTTAGGGAATTTTGTGATGAGAACTACAATCAGTTGCTGCTAATCCTCGACTGAAAAGATGCGCCCAGAGAAAAGTGTGCAACAAGAGAGCTCAAGGCAGTAAAAACTCGTCTTCAACTTGAGGAGACCTCACGCACTTCCGAGTCGAGGGCACCAAGTAAAAGAAGGGAATGTGAGGAAAAGAGCGGACCAAAAGATGTCTGCAGCATGTCTTAGAAGCCCTGAACAAGATGCGAACCTATTCAGATTACCTAGAGAGAAAAGATCGAAAGAGAGACGGTGTTTCAGTAGATTAGGGGAAAAGGGTGTATTCCACAGGTTGGGTGATAAAGAGAATGGCATGTCCGCATACTCTGGTAGTTCAAAGCGTCAGTCATATCACAGCAGCGCGGAGGACACCGCAAATTGCTACTTCAGAGGTACTCCGCTCGCGGGAAACGGAGCCTTACTCCTAAGAGGCATCATGATAGAAAAGCATACTCACGTAAGGGAGGAAGGATGTCAGAAAGTGAGGACAGTGCAGGAGGACATTGGAAATCTAAATCTAAAAAGCAAAGGTCAAGTGTGGAGGATGAGGACCTATCCCAGCCATGGGTATGCGAGGAGACTGATCTGTTCACACCTCGCATTCGCTATTTTGATCTACCAAAGAGGATCCGTATGCCTAGCCATGTCAAAACGTATGACGGAAGTGAAGATCCGGAAGATCATCTTAAGATTTTTCAGGCCGCTGCATGGTAGACAACGGTGGGCGTGGCCAACGTGTGTCAACATTGTTTTAATTCCAAACTTACCGTAATGCAAGGGTTTGGTTTGATGATCTCCTTCCGGAATCCATAGATAGTTATGACGACCTGAAAGAAGCATTCTTGGCAAATTACCTCCAGCAAAAGAAGTGATCAAGACCCCGTCGAAATCCATCAATAAAGCAGAGGGTCCAAGGGGAGTTTTCAAGTCTACGAAAGATTTTGTTTGGAGGTACCCCAAGATTGAGAGTAGGGATGTTAAAGGGGCACCGGAAGTCATGAGAATCTTAGGATTCATGCATGGAATCACAAACCCTGAGCTGATCAAGTGTTTGCACGACAAGATATCAAATACGTAGACGAAATATGGAGATAACAAGTTTCCTCAGAGATGAAGTGGCAGCTTGCAACAGGAAACTAAGAAGACAGACATTTCTGCCTTGAAAGCAGAAAGATGCGGACACAGACATTTCAAGTAATGAGGCTTTAAGAAATCAATAAAGGTGAGAAAAAAGGAAAGGAAAAAATTTGCCCTCCTCTCGAAAACACCAAAAGAGATCCCTGGCCTCTAGGACAAAGGAAAGTTCAAACCTCCGCCTCCAATGACAAAACCGGTTTAGAATAGTAGAAAAATGGAAATGCTGCAAATTCTATTGGATTCCACGGACGGAGGTTGGTGGTGTGTGCTTAATTACACATACCATTTTCATTCTTTCTAAACGATCTTAAACGACTAAAAAACGTACCAAAATATACATTGTATTTGTATGTTTTTGCTTTTGTATTGTGCAGGATAAGGATATTAGAAAAGGACTGAAAACAAAGCCACAACCAACAAAAAAAAACCGAGCCGAATTGGAAAAGACAAAGAAAAAGACAAGTTCTTGAGTCATCCAAGTAAGAAAAATACAACATTTGAGGGACTATAATTGCCAAACCTCAAGTTGTATTACTAAAATAACAAGACAAGGGTCAAAGTTGCCAATCGGTTCAGAGATTCATGTAAGTATACAACTTGATGGGACCAAATCTGCTACTTCCCAAAAAGTCTCATTAAAAAGTCTTCTTTCCCGCCCCAAAACCCAGTTACAACTGGTATGTCGCCCCATACCTTCTCCTCTGCAAAACCACTTCTCTCCCTAGCTAAAATCATTTCATCCACCCTACTACCAACCCCCCCAGTTGTATAAAAGCCATGTTGGCAATCCCTCACCTTTCCCAAGTATCTTCAATGGCTAAGATTGACTCCAAAGAAGCACAAATGAAATCAAAGGCTGGGATTTGCTTTGGATTCACCTCACACAACAAGCACACTTCGTTTTTGCTCTCCAAAGAAGCACAAGCTGCAAGTCCAAGACTTCGGCTATAAATAGAGCTTTTTGTAAGCCTTTGAGGCATCTTAGTTTAATCTAGTTTTTAAGTTTTAATACAACTTAGCTTATTTATTTACAGCTTTGTAACACTTTCAAAATTAATGCAAGTTTGAAGTTTTTAAATCAATACCAGTGTTAAGTTTCTTAATCATATTGTTTTGTGTTCAAAGAGTTCTCAATACAGCTTGTTTATAAGCTGCCTTAATCAAGTAAATCTAAAAAGTTAAGTAGTAAAGAGAAAATCATACCAATCACTCTCAAATATACCACAGCTTATTGTATGGATGATAAGCCAGTTCTGGATGGGCTTATGGACTCTTACTAACTTGTTTTCTACAAGTTAGAGCTTGTAGATTGTTGATTTAGCCCTGTTTTGAGCAAGGGTGTTGTAAGTCTCTCTTTTTCTTACTTTACTTATTTATTGCAGAACTGCTAGTTATATGTTAGCACTGTTAGTTTTAAGTTAATACTGCTAGACCAATTCATGCTTATTTAAGTGCTTATTATTGATTAATATTTGCTTATAAGTGTTTTACTTTGTTATTTGATAATCTGTTTTTAATTAGTTTGAAAGAAAAAATGATTTTTAAAGGCTATTTTCAACTAACAGTACTAACCTGTAGTTAGTACTGCTAGTTCATTTTAGGAACAGTACTAACTCAACACTAGCAGTACTAACTTAAAGTTAGTACTGGTAGTTATTTTAGTTAATACTGGTAGTTCATTTTAGCTTATCAGCTTATTATTTCTGCTTATTAAAGATTTCTTTAGCTTTTTAGAGTAGATTAAACCATTTTCCTTTACTGTCTTTAGGAATAAGCTTATTTAAGCTTATTCTCCTTTTCAAAGTAGTTTCAAGTGTTCATCAGTTTTAGTTTTCTAGCTTATTTATCATTATAATCTATTCTGGTTGCTTAATCTTATTCCCTCAAATGCTTATTAGTGTGTAGTTAATTATCTTTTTAGCTTATTTGCTTATTTCTGTTTCATTGTGTTTTGTCTAAGCTAGCAGACTAACTTAGACTAACAGTACTGAAACATATAACTTAACTACTACAGTACTAACTTTAAAGTTAGTACTGGTAGTTAATACTAGGTAGTACAGCTATAGTACAGAGTGAGCTTATCTTATTTTATTTAGCTTAATTGCTTATTTGTAATTGCTTATTAGAGTAGTTTAGCTTATTTAATTGTCTTAAGTTTATTGAGCTTATTGTGCCTTAGCGAAAAAGTTTTAAGTGTTTATGCCATTCCTTACTTTATTCCTTGTCCTAGCTTCTTCTCTTTGCTATTTTTATGTGCTTTTGCTTATTTTTATCAGTTTTAGTGCCAAATCATTCCTTGTGACATTCAAACACAAATCATCAATCGTCTCTCGATTTTCCATTTCAGCCTCGTTGGGACATAACGACCCGGGAACACTCTATACTGCTTCCGGTTTTCTTGGTCTTGCGGATCTTGATCCTTGAGTTTATTTATATTTATATATATATATATTTAAAGGATAAGTTTCCGCGAGTCAATATCTTACAGACTAAGCAACCTATCATAACCTAATGGGTATGACCCATCTATATAATTGGGCCAGCTCATCTAGTTTGTTCTAACACGCCCCCGCAAGCTAAGGACGGGCAACAACCTGCAGCTTGGATCTTAGAAAGAGGAATCGAGGAGTTGGTAATGGCTTGGTAAAGATATCTTCAATTTGATCATGTGTAGATATATGTTGAACTCGAAGATCTCCTTGAGCAACCTTTTCCCGAACAAAGTGATAGTCTATTTCCATGTGTTTTGTACGTGCAAGAGGAAGAATATGGGTTTAGCTGACAAGTATGTTGCCACAGCACCAAGATTTGTCACACCATAGAATAAGGATTTGAAAATGAATGATTACCAAACTCATGAAGAAGAGCTTGAAGCCATGTAAGCTCAGCAACGGCTTTGTATTCAGCTTCTGTAGAAGAACGTGAAACCGTACGTTGTTTACGAGCGGTCCAGGATATAAGGTTTGAACCAAGATATATAGCAAATAGAGGACCGTCGATCATTTGAATCTCCAGCCCAGTCAGCATCTGAGAAAGCTTCAAAAGAAGTATCGGGATTACCTTTTCATAGCACGTCAGCTTACAACTTAAAAGGGTAGAACCAGAAGACGAAGTATGAGCATGACCATGTTCTAGCCGTAACCATGAGTTTAAACCGTAAATAAATCCGTTGTTAACCACAGACCAAAGATCTCGGTCGGCGAGCATGCATATAGTAGACATACCTTTTAACGAAGCAAAAGCTATGTCAGGCCGAATAGGGTAACATATTGTGAAAGACCCTACCCACTACTTGTCGATAATTTTACATAAGATTAGCAGAAAGCGTACTGTCATCTAAACCGTGAGCTCGAGGAAACCATTTGGAGAAAGACAACGAAATTGCATATAAAGACCTAGCACTTTGAATTAGCTCCAAAAATAAAATTTTCTTTTGAGATAGGAGAATTCCGGACGACCTGCAGAATAATTTCAATACCCAAGAAGTATTAAGTGGCTCAAAGATCCTTTAATGCAAAAGCGGATCCAAGTTGACAAATTATATTGTCGAATAGTTCCCATTGTTAATACCCTGTAACAATTATGTCATCCACATATACCTAGAATGTACAAAGTGTATCTCCACGCGAATAAATAAACCAAGATGGTCCGTTTTAGAGAGCCTTTGAAAAAAAAACCGAGATGAAGAGAGCCTTGGAGAGGACGCACAAACCAAGCGCGTTGGGGCCTGCATTAAAGCCGTAAAGAGACTTAATGAAGCAAACAAACATGATTATGGTCGTGTGGATCAATAAAGCCCGGAGGTAGTTCATATCAACAAGTTTCCTAAAGATTTACCATGAAAAATCCATCAGGTGAAGAAATCTACTAACCGTCGGCGTAGTTGGCTAGTGCTATAGTGATAAGGCGGGGGGCGGGGGTGGGGGGGGGGGGGGGGGACGGGACGGGGGCGGGGTCTGGCGGGTGAGTGTTCTGGGGGGGGGTGGGGGGGGGGGGGATTCGGATGTGGTGTGGTACTTTTCTTCTACGGAGGACAAAGGATACGCGACGGGGTCATCTTAGATGTCTGATGGTGTAGAAATCACGGGGGCGGGCAACACCAGGGTATGATTTTTCATAGACATTAGCACTGTGTTACGTTCAACATGCAAGCGAAAAAATCATTCAGAAGCAAATATCTCATGACACATATATCAGAAACGGGGGGGGGAGAGGGGGGGGGGGGGGGGAGGGGATGGGAGGGGAAGGGGGGATTATTATAGATTATTTGAGTGGAGGAATTATGTTGAAGATGTGTTTTCTGTCGCACGGGACGATTGCTCCGTCATATGAGCGTCCCAACGACAATGCAAAGTCTTCTATAGTAACTTCGAGACATGACATGTCCTTCATGCCGAGATTCATCTACATCCAACATCAGATAGTGTATCATATGAAATTACAGGGACTAGGAAGGCGCAGGGCGCGAACAGTCTCTTGTGCGAGCGAGAGTGAGGGTGAGAGATATATCATTACTCATAAGGAAACATTTTCATTGTATCGCAGCGGGTGACAGATGTGTGTATATGGTGATGAAGCGGTTTGGCACATGAGGAATAATACTGAGAGTAGGCTGGTGAATGTTAGTGTAGAGAGACTACCTTAGGCGACGTAGGGAGGATGTGCAGTTGTTGGACATTCGTGGAGAAAGTTGCTTTATGTGTGGGGTCGAGCGGTGGCGCGATGGTGGGTGGAAGGTGGGTGGATGTACGGTGGCGACGGATGAGTTGGCTGAAGATTGTTGTGATATTAGAACTCTCGCGGGAGGTAAAAAGTTATGCACGTACTTAGGAGAGGATGTAAGGATGTGGTTGGCAGAAATCTATATTGTACCGGAGGTTGAGATGTAAGACTGGTGGTTGTGTGATTTTTTAGGAGAGTTTGTTGTGTGGACTGATGTGGTTAGTGGTTGACGGGGGAGATGATATGAAGGAGAGAGAGTATTTCGGATGGAGGAGTCGAGTTGTCTTTGGGGGGATGTGCGGTGGGTATATTTGTCGAGAGGACGTATGGCAAGACTATGCGGAGAATGTTTGCGCGATTAGTCAGATCTTACACAAATTGGTGATACACTCAGTTCGCACTCGGAACATGTTTTTATACATGAAAGATTTACTAGATTTATTTAATTATTTAGAAATGTTTGTGAGAGGTGACTAACAGTGTTGTGCAGTAGAGGGTAGTTGTTGGGGGGGGGGTTCAATCGGCAGGCTAAATTTATACATAAGAGACATGTGCGTATGCCAGAAGAGAAATGGTATGAGTGATAGAGGGAGTTTCACTGCTCGCAGTGTCAGGTGGTGATAGACTAGTGTCTGGGATTAGGGATATCGAGGGAAATTTGCTTCATTAAAATAACAATATCGAGCTTGTCTATCTTACAATGATCGCCTTTGTAGAGATATCGTGTATCACTCGCGGGGGTATTCTGCGCGAGTCGAGTAGGGGACAGTGAGGGGCTATTGATAATCGCTCACATATGATGGAGCTACAATCTGACGGGGGAACTGAACAGGATCCGGTAGGGGTGTGGTCACACGAGCTCCTGATATAGCTATATCAGTGACGTAGAATCAAAGAATACTAGGTTTTCCAGATAAATGTACAGGTGGTATGACTACATCATCTATTGGGCATGAACGGTAAAAAGCGGAATCTCAAAATGAGAGATTATTGAACGAGCGGATGACCTCTATGTTTGCGAGATTATTCTATGAAGTCTAATTAAATGTTGTTCCTGGCTACAGATACCAACGGTCAGATACAACGTACTGTGGTCCAGACATGGTGAGAGGCTGACAGAAGCAGAGAGTACAAATATTCTCCGCACTCAGACGTAAACAGCGCGTTGAGTATCACAACACGTACTAGAAGGTAGATCCCACCAGGAGCACCATTGTTCGTGGGGGAGACAACTGGTAATGCTTCGAACAACTGCAAGCTTATAAGATGGCGTGCAGAGTCACAGAGAGAGATCGCTCACTTGCGTCTTGTGTCTACAGTGCGATTACGCTATCTTCTCATGTTGGGCTAGGACAAGTACTAGAACCAACGTATGATACTCACGAGGCTGGTGGCACGGATTGTAAGGTAGTAGCTGAGTATCTGACTAGTCAATTGGAGATTCTCAGTTACGGTGCACGACACAAGAGAGTAAACTGGCGTAGCTGCTAACATATTGCGTTAACTGCACGCGTTGACACCTCATTGACTCAGAGGATATGAAGGATCAGTCGTCATATATCTCAATTCAATCTTTATCTAGCTCAGGGGGGCAATATAGTGTACGTGCTTTCATGATTCAGAATCCTGGACACAAATGCTGGGGGTGGTTCACACTCGCTCATCGTTCATACTGAGAGGAGTTTTATCGAGAGCGATAGTTATTTGTTCGTTGTTCACGGGGGACAACACACACTACACATACTGAGTTCTATGGAATGATGAGTCAACACACAACTAAGAAAATCTATGACCTTCAAACACTTAAATTTTGTTAATTTTAATAAAAAAAAAAAAAAAACATTTTATAAAATTTATAGTTAACAAGTTCGGGACCCCAAACATCAACATAAATCCAAGTCTATAAGTTATTGTTACTTCGAAAGATCAATTCAAATAAAAGGTAAGTTTTGACGATTTTCCATGGACAAGAATTGCAGAAACTTGACAGACTCTTAATTGAAACGGGAAGATAGAAAAATTAGAAGCAAAGAGTCAAAAGACGTTAATGGGGATTTCCGAGCCGTCTAGCCAAATGGTAGGGAAGCTCGTATAGCCGAAAAAGATACTTTATTGATGGACTTTAGTTATGAAGAGTAATGGTTTAAGACCAAGTATGCTGGGGCCGGTGAGAAGAGTGGTATGTGTAGACTCGTCTTTTACAACAAAATAGGAATGTGAAATTTCAAAAAGACATCATTATCATAACAAACATTTTGAACAAAGGGAGAATTGTGGGAGATTTCTGGTACATAAGAATGTTTTTTCAGAGAAAACGTCTTTTGTGGTGAGTAAACGTTCAGCTGACCAAATATGAAAATAGGAAGACTCATACCATTGCCAACATGAAGTGAGTCTCACCAAAAATGCCTCTGAATTGTCCATCGCTACCAAACAGGATGTCACATGACGATATTTATTCGTTGTCTGAATGCCAATTTGCAAAAGCATTAGAGGATTGAGCACGGGTATTTGCAAAGTTAGCGATGGCCGAGTGCGAATAGTATAAGGGTTACGAATTAAGGGCATTGTGATGGAATGTGACCAATTACCAAATCTATTGGTCAAGTGCACAACACTGTATTTTTGGGTGATGCCCAATCAAATTGACGACCATTATCACGACCTCGGTTGTTGTTACCACGATAGTTGTTGCGATTGCCATGGTTGTTGTTATTGTTACTCTTGTTGTTGTTTGATGGGCGAGCACCATAAAAGGCTTGTGGACCATATGGTGCAATGGGTGTATGAGTTTTTTTAAGCATATAATCATGATCACTAAGGAGTGCATGAAGCTCGCTAAATGCAGTGGACTTTGAACGGGCAGTGATCGTATTTTAAAGACCGTTATAATCTTCACGAAGACTTGAGAAAACAAGCATAACGATATCATATCTTTTACAGTTCCAATGGTGGCGATGCATCAGCATATTCTTAGAGGCACGATTTTAAGTAAGGCATCAGGAATTTCATATCACCTGTGCCTCTTTATTCTCAAAAGTTAGTGTTTTTTTTGAATTTTTTTGAGAGTGTATTCCCTAGATGTGGAATGAGGTGCATACGCCTTTTTAAGGGACAACCAAAGATCACGAGAAGTTGTACCTTGAACATGGCGAAAAGATGCTTCTGAGATTGTAGAGATGATTAGCATACGAACGTGGGCATCGTTGGAGACCCAAATTGGATAATTGGGGTTTTCCTTTGGAACAGTGGCACCATCGGTAACGGATAAGGTTTTTGATGGACACGGTATTGAACCATCCACATAACCCATCAAATTGTTTGTGATGAGGAATGGTTCAATCATAGTTTTCCAATAACCATAATTTGTGGGTGAAAGGGTAAAAGCGAACTTACGAGAGTTGTGAGCCGTTTTATCGACCGTGGTGAAAGCTGGAATCATAGCCATAGTAATATTCCTCCTTTTTTTTGTTTTTTTTCCGTAACCCTAAATTTTTTTTACTGATGAACAGTAACTTTCGGTGAATAGTGATCGATGAACAGTAAATCGGTGAATAGTGACCGGTGAACAGTACTCGATGAACAGTACTTTTTTTTGGTTTCTTACGACTGCAGCCGGCGGCGGCAACGGCGAGGTGATGAGAAGTGTGGGGTTGTTGTGGCGGCTGAAAAGTGACCGGAATTGTGCCGGAAAAAAAAGTTGTTTAGGGTTTTGGCTCTAATACCATATAAAACCTCAAAGGGTATATATTATTGTAATTGTAATTGTGTTTTGTACATTGGATTGTATATGTATTTATACTAATACTATAGCTTACAGACTAAGCAACCTATCATAACCTAATGGGTACGGCCCATCTATACAATTGGGCCGGCTCATCTAGTTTGTTCTAACATGGCGTTGTTCCAAAAGGGAACGCCATCCTCAATGCTCAAAACCATCATTTTCGAGGCTATAAGTGTTGTGTATTAAACTTTGTGGCTAAAAAAAAAAAATCTGAATGATTTTTTTGTGATTAATATAAGCTTTGTATGTTGTGTTAGATTAGTATAAGGATTTAGATGAGGAGTTTGCGTGATGAGGTACGTTGAATTGTCGAAGATGGGACCGTGTATGCCATATGGCCTATTGCCATATGGCCTATCGCTATATGGCCTATGCCATATGACAATTTTCTGTCTCGACAGAATTTGAATGAAGAAAAATTCAGTTGGCAAGAAGTCACTGCTTGCAAGACAAGGTCTAATAAATATATAATACTTAAATCGTTTTTATATTATGATAAACTTACTCCCCCGGCTGATAGAAAAGAGCTATGCTTTGACATTTTGGTCAAATGAACTGATTTTACAATCAAATTGATAGAAAACGTCCAAAAAACATGAAAGTGCAAGCAAGGAATTATGTATCGGAGTTTTACTATGTTCTTTGTTGCTTTGTGCCGTAAACTGTAATAAAAATCTGACCTTTAGTTTTAATCCATTTTTTGCTTTGGTTTTTGGGTCTAATTCAAAAAATGATTGTGGATATTTATTAGTAAGATTTTGTCTCTTCAGCGGCTAACTAATTTATTTTTCATATATATACAGGACTCAACAAACAGTTATGGGCCATCAACTCCAACATATGGTGCATCAAGTGTGCGCTATTCATCTGTGTACTCTGCACCGCCATTAGCTTCATCCGTGTTGGTATAATCACAAACCACATGCGATTTTATTCAGTACCATCTCCTATCAATCCCACAACAACATGCCCATCTAATTTAGGTGTTTATCCTCCTGAATTAGTCTACCACAATGGGTCTAAAGTGGCCTTTTAACAGTCACGTAAACAAAATCAGCTTTGTTACAATTACCTTCTAAGTAAAAACACCGGGTGTTTTTTGGGATTTCGTAATATCCGTTTTAGAAAAAATAAGCAGATACCGTGTTTTAGGTGATGTTTCTTAGTGATCGACTAGAATTCATCTATGAATAATGAATCATAACTTATGTAGAAAGTTCCAAGCACTCCACTATTCCTAATCAACCAGATATTAAATTACTTTTACTATATCCAAATATTGAAGCTTTTATTATACCCAAAGATTAAAATTCCAGAACTCTTTCTAAACACTATGCCAAACACCGACAAAATCTTTCTTGATTGGGGAATTTGGTAAGTTTATTGGAATTTTTGTATATAACCTGCTTTTTGGTTGTTCATAGAGTGTTGGAAGCTAAATTTCATTTTTTTAGTTGTTTAGTGGGTATTGGAATTTTTGTATATGGTCTGCAGTAAAAAAGTTTTGCTTTATATAATTTTTCCCCACATATTAAAGTCATTATGAGAGACTTCAATCATCAAAAATAATTTTGTGTTCATTATTAAGAAACTGCGTCAACGGATGATTTCATGCAACAATTACGTTCCTTTGACGTGGATATCATTGCCAAGCGTAAACCTGCAGAGGATGTTGGAAAAGTGAGTAACTTATACTTTGATTTTATGTGGAACTATCTATCCTTTGAATTGTTAATAATTTTTATGGAGTTTAATATATGCGTATCTGTTGGGTTCTAATATATGTCAGGTTCTAGACGTTTAAAAAACAAGAAGGGGACATAGAGTAGGGGAAGATACAATAAGCAACACCTATTCGCAACATAAAAGTGCAGGGATGTTTTCCCTTACAATCTTTATGAAACATATTACACAATTTGGACTGTTTAGTTTAAAAGAAACAAAGAGGAATCTTAAGTTTTAGCTAATGCATGAGTTTACCAAATACACAGGTTGAAAATAGATGGATAGATGTATATACATTATATTTGTAATGGAACAAAATTCCAATGAGTTCTCTTCTAATATGTTATTCAATAGTTCAGTATAGTAGTAATTTATTTTTAAAGAGATTGATATGGTGAATAACAAGTGCACATAACATAAAGAGTTGTTTTTATTTTTGGTTTTGGGGGGGTAGAACGTTGATGACTTTTTTGGTTGTTCTTGCTCAATAGAGAAACTATATGAGTCTTTTTTTTGTTTCTGATATCTGCCTATCTAAAGTATTCAAATTCTCAGGTGTTGTATGGTTTATTACCTGTATCTATTGAATAAAAAATAATCGGTATGTTTTTTAATAGACGTGGAATAAATTCTAAACAAACAAAACAAAACCATTGAATCAATGACAAAATATATTTGGCTGCGAAGTGCTTTTCAACAAATGACAACCACACACGACATTTTGAAATGTATGATGTGAGCCAAGCATGATAAAAAGATATTTTGGCATAAATGGTTATTACATTGTATTATTGGAGAATATGGGCACACTATAAAGCTATTTCAAATAAGTATTAACTTGAGATTGATTTCATGATGATAAAAAGTATATATTCAATAACGTAAAGTACATGTTCAAAAAAGTAACGTATTATTAGGGTCTTAAATTAATTTGAAATTAAATATGGAATAAGAGCTCTCGGTGCAGTGCACAAATAACACATTATAGGGCAAAAACTGGCACCAATGATAACTACAATGATGAAGAAGCTGTTCAAACTAAGTTATATAAGACGTTGATTAAGATCAAAAAAGAAAAAGAATGAATGTTTTTTCATTCGAATTATCATCTTGAACATTTAATATTATTTAAGCAATTATTGCTGAAACAATTATTTATTTAATTTTTTGTTTGGTTTGTTATTGGGATATTAAGTTGAATGTTTGTTTCTTAGCAATGTCAAAAACAAAGTTATTATCTTTTTAATTAATTGAAGACGATCCTTCATTATTATTGATTATCTCAATATTTATTATGTATACTAACCAAAAAATAGTAAAATTGGTGAACACTTAGCCAAAACCTACGTGCGTCGCAAGGATATCAAATTATACAATACATGACATAATATAAATGGCATAAATTTGATCTCCACAAAGCCCGAAAAGCATCGCATGGTATGAACGCCTTGTATAGTTTATATATAGGAGCTTAAAGTATAACCATTGAAAGCCATTGAATGTATTATGTTATTTGAGAACCCGTAAAGGGGGGGGGGGGGGGGTTGAATACGGTATTCTGACTTTCTTTTTATGTTTACAAACTTCCCATTCTTGAGGAATCGAGTGATGCGCTAATCTACTTTGAAATAAGAGCAGAGGGTATATATATATATATATATATATATATATATATAGAGAGAGAGAGAGAGAGAGAGAGAGAGCGAGAGAAGAGAGAAGAAATAGAGAGAGAGAGAGAGAGAGAGAGAGAGAGAGAGAGAGAGAGAGAGAGAGAGAGAGAGAGAGAGAGAGAGAGAGAGAGAGAGAGAGAGAGAGAGAGAGAGAGAGATAGAGAGAGAGAGAGCACTATATATACTGGTTCGGGAAGGGGGTTTTTCCTTCCGTACGTCCAGTTGCGAATCCACGAATCTGATACTATACTAGTATAATCTTTATGGTGGACTACAAATCGTATTACAATTTGACTCCATCGACTTTCAACAAAGCTCGGCGCTCACAAAGAAAATTTACTATCTATGGCATTCCGCCCTCGGAATCCACCCCTAAGAACCCGTGATTTGACTTATCCTATAAACTCTAAAGCCTTCCCCTTGGAAGCTTACCAAACCTCAACTAGATCCCCAATGATCTATGCTTGATCCCATGGATACAACACTTCCCTTACAACTCGATTGATTAAATAAAAGATAGTTAAACCAAGTCCTAACCTAACTTAGAGACTCGATTCTAATAGAAAGGGTATAAGAAAGAAGCCCTTCAACAAAAACACACACTAGTCATGGATTGGTAACTTGTGTGTCCTCTCTTCGGAGACGTGCTTGTTCTTTAATAGATGATAGAAGAGAAGATTAAGAACACAAAAGGTGTTAGACTTAAAGGATTAGAGGAGAGAAAATAGAGGAAAGAATGTTTGTAAGAGGTGAGGAATACAAAGGCCAAGGGTGGGTATTTATAGGCCAAGAATCCCAAACCTTGGAAAATAATTCACGAGTGGCGCACTGCCCATGCGTCAATGCGTGGCCAGCGCGCCAAATTCCTAAAATATTTTCTTTAGGATTTTGGCATTTTAAATAGCCGCACTTGTTAAATCCCCAATTTTACTTCACGCAATGTCCTTTATTTTTTAATAATTCCTTACACTCAATGTCAACCCAACTCAAAATAACCATTTGATAAAACGTTTGTGAAGTAATAAAAGCCTTTTGGCCCCCTTTTTACGATATTGTAAATAGAAAGAAAATGAATTTATTTGGAAAAGAATTTTATGTATTCCTAAAGTGTAACTAGTTAGTTGGGATCCACTAAGGGTTTTGAAAAGCTAGTTAATAGTATAAGAGAATTATACTTGGAATATTCTTTGCATGGAGAGAAAGGGGGAAGAATTTGAAATTTGAATTTCAAATTAAATTAGCCACATGTTGGATAAGAGAGAATGGGTTGTGATGGCGAATATTGATCATAGTTTGAAACGGATAGTGAAGATGTGAAGAATAGAGGTAAGTTGGATTAGTGAAGTGGCAAAATCAATGGTAGAAAGAGATGTATGTTTGTTGTGTGAGTGAGAAGTATATGTTTGTGAGAGGCAGTGTGTTTGTTTAAGATGAGAGTTTAATCCAACTGTTGAGAAGAGAATGAGGCATATTGGATTAATGAGGTTGCTTATCAAGGGTAGAAGAGAAAGTATGTTTGTTTGAAATCAATCTAAGGTTGGAAAGAAAAGAATGTGGGAACTTGGATTGATGAAGTGGCTTAATCAAGGGTGAGGATAAACAAGTGTGTGCGTGCAAAATTCAAATGTTGTGAAGAAGAAGGTTAATAGTGAATGAGTGGTGGAGAATGTTTTGATCAAATGTGGAGGATTCATTATTTGGAATGTAGGGAACAAGAAGTACAACAAGTACAAGGATAGTACATTGTGTAATGGAATGTGAGTTAGCATATTGAGGATGAGATTTGGGGATTATTTGGTGAAGGCTTGTGTGAGTGAAGGTTTGAAGATTAAGATTAAGGATATAAGTATAAAATGAAAACAATGAGGGATTAATTTAGGTTTATAATCACATTGCCAATAAGAAATAAAAGAGTAGGCATATGTGATTATGGGATTGTTTAGGAAGAAGGTATTTGGAGTGTGTGTGGAAGAAATGAAATCATTTGTTAGATAAGAAGGGTGAACAAATGATTAGGAGGAATGCGTTGTAGGATTATGTAGAAGAAGTGTGGACTTGTACATGTGAGGAATACATGTGAGTTTGTAAAATATTTTTAGGTAAGGAGATGAGAAAACTCGAAGTGTAATTAATCTCCAAATACTACAAACTCATTTAGTCATTTAGAATTTAATCCATGATAATCAATAATGGATTTGATCACTAATCATCTTGATGCAAACAAGCTAAGTGCTTTGCATCTTTAGTAAAGCATATTCCATAACGGGAAAGGATGCGTTTACGCAAAGTGACCTTTTACTTAGTTTGACCAATAAGGGAGTAAAACCCGTTACATGATTAGGAACAACGTGAATCCGGATTAAGGTCAAATGAATACTTTTTCTTGTTGGTATGTTGAAAGTATGATCACATTAGGTTTAGAAAGAAGTTTTAGCCTTGGCTAGAGGCGTTTGATAAAAGATTTGAGTTGGCGTTTTGTAGAAGAATGGAAGGATTCGTTTTTGCTCCTCTCTAAGTCTAAACCTCATTTGGAGTGTTCCTAAATGCTCAAATATCATGTGCATACCTTTATTGAAGTTTTCAAATGTGTCAGGTAATAGGAAATCTGACAAAAGCAAATCCGTAAAAACGGAATTCGCAAGTGGCGCGCTGGCCACGTGCTGACGCGTGACCAGCGCGCCAGAGGCAAATATCCAGTTTTACGGATTTTAGCTATTGTTTGTTATTTTATGTTTTGCGAACGTTTATTTGTCATCATTAAAACATAAAGGAAATCCTAGTCAATGTTGCACCAACAATCTCCCCCTTTTTGATGATGACAAATAAAATTTTGGAAAGCAAATAAAATTACAAAGGTAGCGAAGATAAAGACCGTCGTTGATGAAGTTTGCGTCTTGATCTTTGCCTTGTAATTTAGTGAAGCTTGAACATTGTCTACACCTTGTGAGACTTACATAGCTTGCCTACTCCCATGTATGCTATAGGTCTTTGCTTCCGTAATTGCTAGCTTTTTCCCGATCATAAGCATCTTCTTGCTTTTATTTCCTTCTCCCCCTTTTGTCAAATCAAAAAGGCGGGATCTTGGTCTTTCATTAGAAGGTTTATATATTTGTAGAAGAAAGAATAAATACCATTGTACGTGCTCCCCCTAGATCGTTGCTCCTTTTTGTTCTAAGGCGGGGATCCATGGGTCAAGAGCATCACTTTCAAGGTATTCTTGGCTACAACTAACAACAAGCAAACACAAAACAACAGAAGCGACAAACATATACACATGCAAGTCCAACATGGGTTGGCTTACCATTTGGAATCTTGGAAACATGGATGAGTACAAATATGGATTATAGTGACTTTGTGCATTGTTGCATATCTTCATATACATATTTTAGCCTTTTATGTGTATAGTTATTCATGACTCTAATTACTTTTTGTTGACCATATTAGTGCAATAAACACAAAAGAGAATGATTTCAAGCAAGTAAATCATGTCATTCAAGCATATCTTGGTGGTGATCACATAGGAGACACTTCTTCCACTTTAATCATTTGAGAGGCATCATTAGAGTGTTTGTTCTTGAGGTATTCAAAGAGTGTTGTCATGACCCTATCATATGGAAGTGCCTCATTGTTGTAGGCTAAACCACTCAACCTTCGAGCTATGAAGTAAGCAAAGTTGAAGGGAGTTTTGTCGTTAGTTTGACAATATGATTTCTAACTGTCTTCACCAAAACTCAACTCTCTTCTTCTGCCTTCAAGCACTCAGTCCACTAAGGGGGTGGGGGGGGGGGGTAGGGGGTCATCACACTGTTTGCTCAAACCAAAGTTGATTTGATTTCAATTTGTCTTTCAGAGGCATGTTGTTGGCTTGAGATGATGAGCTCCCATGGTTCCACTACGATATTCAAGTTAGAGGTTTGAAGGAGAGAAGATTGGGATCAACCACTTTTGAATTAGAAAATGATGTGTGTGTTGGGTTCATTTTTTCAACCTCAAATAGTCGTGTCAATAGTCTGCAAAGGTATCCAGCGATCAACCATTTTCTAGACCGGCAATTCATTTGCCATAAAGTAAGCAAAAGTTGAATGGATTTGGTCTAAATGCAAAATAAGCATATAACCCGACATGGTCCGAAAGTTTCATCGCATTCCCATATTAGACAAATGCATTTGTTGTCAAGACACTTTTCCCACAACATGAATTTTTCTTTAAGATCGGAGCGTCCCAAGATTTGTAGTTGGAGTTTTCACCTTGGCGTTGTCATTTGAGAATTGGGTATTGGATCGAGATGCATCGATGTAATTGGTGTCCATTTGATGTATTGGTTGTATTTATTGAGTTCTTATTGTGGGTTCCGTCATGTAAACAATCATTTGGTGGGGAATATGTTAAAACCCTTCCAAGTTTCTCAACTCCAGCATAGTTGTGTCCATACATTTTGACGTTTTTAAGGTACATTTTTCATAGTCAAACTTATAACTTGCATAGAACTCTTGGAGGTGGCGAGGAAAAATGTGTTTTGGAAGAGTATAACAAAGATAAGCAAAGGGAGGAGCAAATGGTTTGGTTTATTAGCCGCGTATCAATGTAGTCGATTTCAACATCAAGGCCTCTGATAATTACTGACACAAATGTTGTAGTCCAACCATGTTTATCTTGCTAACTGCCTTCATGGATCGCTTTATTGTTTTTTTGATCACCCATTGCCAATAACAAAAATGACAATTTAACAAAACGAAGAACCATTCCTCTTGTAGTTGACCCAAATATAGAAAAAGTATTTAAAAGAAAAATGTTTTTGTTCCTCTTTCTCCTTGTTGAGCCGAACATCATTTTGGTTCCAAGATGGTTTGAAATTTTTTTGCCATAGTTTCGTTTATATTTAGGACTTTTTCATGTTTGGTTTTGATCAATTTTTCAATTCAAAGTATTTTGGAATGCCTAAAACTAGTTTTGAATTAATCATAAAATTAAAAAGGATCAAAATCAATAATACATATAATTAGATAAAGATATCAATAAGAAAGTAATATATAATCATGGGTGATCGAGACGTACCAAGTAAACACGAAATAGAGGAAGAAGGAAGAAAAGAAATTGGTGTGGGTTGCCCCTTGTTGTGGTCGTCGGTCGAAAAAAGGAAGGAGAAGGGAGAAAAAAAATATTTTTGAAATTTTAGGAGTGAGTTAGATTTTTGGGTTTAAGTGGGTTTGAAGTTATGTGGGCCCAATAAAATTTTGTGGTCCAATGAGGATGGTGATAGGTGGGATAAGAAAATAGATAATTTGAAGAGAATAAATTTTAGTTTTGCATGAAAGTGTTTGCATTGTTAACCAAAGAACTAATCTTTGTTAATTGGTTTAGAGATTTTAATTACAAATGAAATTTGTAATATAAAATAGAAGTCATACTTGTAATAGGTAATTGTTGATCCCACTTCAATGGATCTTGAATTTCTTAGCTTGTGTAAGGTTTAGTTATGCAAGATAAATCCTACACAACTATGATAGAAACTTTGTTTGATAATAT
>BQNB010019437.1:40000-65000 GCA_026074375.1 Tanacetum coccineum | reverse complement strand
TGAACATACCTGGTGTATACTCCCAATAATAGCCATCGATGTCGTCTTTGCATTTCCTGCAACCGTTGCTGAGCACATACACATCGGACTGAGCATCAATATCATCTTTCAATCCAGCCTTCAACTTGGAAATCACCTCACAAGAAACTGTATTATTGAAAGTCAATGACTCATGTGCATAAATCTTATCCACTACAGCAACTACAAAAGCAGCCTCATTAATGTCTTCTCTATAACTGAATAGTTTCCATGCTGAGTGTTGCTACCTATCACGTGCTGAATGATAGTATATCAAATCTTGAGTTTGTACTTCCTGTGGACCAGCTACATGATCGACATTTGCATGAGGTTCCACCTCAAATCCTCCTGTGGTTCCACCTCAAACTCAACTCCTTGCAAGGCCTGCACTGAACCCGTACCTACACCAGAACCAATGAAAGTTTTCTTGTATTAACCACATTCATTGAAACCCATATTCCTGTAAAGCACTACCTTTGAAGTAACATCATCTAACCTCCAAAGCTTATTACCCATTATACCTTTATGGTATCCCAGGAATATGCACTTGACCTTAACCGGTTCAAGCATCCCTTGTTTAATACTAGCAAGCCAACCAAGAAACCCTAACATATCTATAGGTGTCTTAAATCCAATCGCTGATGATGGTGACCTATTCACTAGATATGTAGACATGGTTGTATCCCCTGCCCAAAAAACCTTGGACAGTCCAGACTAAATCAGAAAACAACGTACCTTAGCAAAAAGTGTCACGTTCGTCTCCTCAACCAACCCATTCTGTTGTTGTATCCCTGCAACAACCAAATGTTTGGCAACCCCACTCTTTTTACACTATTTTTATAGACCTCTGATTACAAGAATCAAGAATATTACCCTTCTTGATCTTTCACCCAGTCTGATATTCTCCTAACTACTTTCTATCCTCCAATGTCTTCCTTATCACTGCCTAACCATCCTGGGTATATACGTAATTAGCCCTTCTTGTTCCTGATAGTACCACCAGCGAACTCTTTATAACCTTGATCTTGCCTGACTGCATCTTCACGGTAAAACCCTCTTTTTCAAGAGTGCCCAGCGATATCAAGTTTCGTCTTATTTCTGGAACATACTTGACGTTGTCCAACACGAAACTTGACCCATCCCTTATCTGTACTTGAACCTTACCTGTCCCCCGTATACGACATTCCCTGCCATCACCAAGTAGTACATTACCCCCGTCACACTCCTCAAAATCAAACAAGTAATCTCTCATATATGTCATATGGTATGAGCCCCCTGAATCTATGATCCAGTCTAATAGTTGTTCAACACTCATAGCCATCATAACATCAGCACTGCCATAGTCATCAGCTCTAGAACCGAAAACCTGATCTTCATTCCTGACAAAACCTTGAGATTTCTTGTGATTATACCTAGGGCAATCCCTCTTCAAATGCTCCTCAGACTGACATATATAACACCCGAGTCTGCTGCTTCTTTCATGTGACTTTGACCACGCACTATCTGTACCCTGCTCCATATCTCTCTGACCAGATCTCCCTCTCACATACAACCCTTCACCACCATCACCCTTTGCTTTCGTCATCTTTTGAAGTTCCCTAGAATTAAATGTTGCGAGCATGTCTTCTAGCTTTAAAGTATCCCGACCATATAGCAAAGTCTCCACAAAATTATCGTAAAACGATGGTAAAGATGTGAGTAATAATAATGCTTGATCCTCATCCGATATAGTAGTATCTATAGCCGCTAAGTCACCTACCAGCTTGTGAAACTCATTAATATGTTCAGACTGACTCTTACCCGGATGCATGTGAAAAGTATATAACTTCTTCTTCAAGTACAAACGGTTAACTAAATACTTTTTCATGTATAAAGCCTCTAACTTTTTCTAAATCCCTGCTGCAGTCATCTCCTTAGTGATCTCCCGTAGGACCCGATCACCCAAACACAAGATCAATGTGATGTAAGCCTTTTTCCGGATGACCTTATCGTATGCCACTATCGTGGGTGCAGGTAACTCCTCCAATGTTGTAGCTAATCCCTGTTTTTTCAACAAAGCCTTTATCCTTACCTTCCATAACCCGAAGTCATTCTTCCTATCGAATTTCTTGATGTTAAACTTGGTCCCCGTCATCATTCTTTTAACCCTTTGCTAACCGTTTAACCTTTTGTGAATTTACCTACACAAAACACGATATAGCAAAGTAACACGTGTGTATAACCCTTCAACAATTTTTTCTATCTTAATATTCCAAACACGACACACCTGTGAAAAGAGCCCTTCACAAATTCGCTACAACCTTGGAATTTGACACCCGAGACACCTCGTTGAAGAACCCTTGTCGTAATTCCTTGCAAAACCAATCTCTAGTAACCTAATAAATCTTGCAACAGCGACAAGTCTCTTGAATTATCTTTTACCCGAAAACCCAAGCAGCCCTTAGTTTTTTTATAACTTTACCCATTTATTAGTTTGGTGAAACTTATGATAAATAGAAAACACAATCCCAAACCAATAATAAAACTTATATCATGTGCAATCTTCAAAAGTAACTACCTTTATGATTAAGTAATCGGTTTAAAAATATCCCTCCAAAAATGATTATTAACTCACCTGGTGTATTCTATCTTGTTCGTCAATATATCGACGATAAAACAAAACGACATTAGAAAAATCTTGTCGATCTTCTAGAACCCGGACAATCAAAGAACTCAAGAACCCTTTAATGTCGATACCCTGCTGCTCATTGACGGCCATAAAACCCAAGGTTGCAAAAATCGCTAGGCGTTCCCTGGGTGGTCGGGTAGCGCCTAACGATTAATCAGTTAGGCGAGGATTAATCGGATTAGACTTTTTATATATAAAATTATAAAATTTTGAAAATATATGCCTGATTTAGCCGACTTTTGTCTGATTTGACCGATTTATCCTTGATTTGGCCAATTTCTATCAGTATCCGTGTTGGTCAATTTAGCCGATTTTATCATATTTGGCCGATTTATTCCTGATTTGGCCAATTTTTATCCGATTAATCGGTATGTTGAACGATTTTTGACCAAACCAATTAATAAGGCTGATTAATGAAAATCAAGATGGTTAATCCCCGCCTAGCGCCTAGGCGCCGATTAACCGATCGCCTAGGCCGATTTTTGCAACACTGAAAGCAAGGCTGTCAAGATCGCGATCCCACCTGGGATCGTTTTTGTCTTTGCAAGATCGAGATCGTAAGATCGGATCGAGATCGTAAGATCCTACCAATTTATCATGTTCTGTAAGCAACGGATAAACGAGTCAAACTATTTTTATTTCTACTCATCATCAAATATAAATTTATATAATATCCTCTTGAAAATGTCAAAGTTCAAATTTAAAATACCAAAGTAAAAGTAAAACACAAAAAAGTCAAGTTTCAATCGTCACATTCACGATTTAGCGGAATAAAATTACATAACATGCGTAATAAACGTCTCAAAACAAAGTACTTCACTAGTATCACTACAATTAAGCTATCTGAATTAAAACTTAAAGGTTAATAGTTAAAACTATGAAAAGGTAAAAGAAAAAACAACAATTACCTGTAAGAAATTTTTTGCTTAAGGTAACTAGAACATGAGAAGAAGAACCCTAATTTGTTTCATGTAATTTCAATTTAGGGAAAGTAGATAATTAGGTTTATTGATTAGAAAATCTAAGAATGAAACGTCAATACTTGTTACTGAGATCAGCGGACTCGTATTGTTCTTTTTTGGGCGTAAAAAAGTAATGGGCTAGTAAGTATGTAAGTCAATAAGTTAGTAACTTGGTAATTTGGTAAACTCGTATCGACACGCGATCCTACGATCTTACGCGCGAGTTTACGATCCTACTTGTGATCTTACCTCTGATGCGATCCTACACCGATCCTACACGATTTTATCAGGTGGACACGTAAGATCGTACGATCTTACGTGTAAACTCGCGAGTTTGACAGCCTTGATCGAACCTATAAACCAGAAACCCTCGAACCAAGGCTCTTGATACCACTTGTTGTAAAATCCCAACCTAGCTGCTACAAAGGAGAACAAGAATAGTCGACAGAATACAGCGAATGATTTTCTAAGAAGTCACCTTATGCATTATATAATGCATCAACCGACCTCCTCTTCTAGTTGGGCTAAACTCTCTTTACTCTCTATACTATCTCTAATATGCATACTAACATATAACACTTAAAAACGGGAATTAATCTCATAGCCTAAGAAGTAGGCTTAAAAAAATAAGCTCATGGTATATAAGCCGAGTCGAATAAGCTCATAAGCTGCTAAATAAGTGTATATTAATGTAACTTACGTTGTGGTTATAAGCTGTATAAAAGTTGTGGTCGTAAGCCGTATATAAGCTGGTGTAATAAGTGTGTAGACTGGTTTTATAAGCTCATATAAACGATCATAAGTGTTCAAACTGATTCTATAAGCTTCTATAAACCACGACGTTAGGGGGTCAAATGTATAAAGTTGAGATTATCCGCATCTTGGCAGGCAAGTTACTAACTTTGCAGCCATGGTGGATTAATTCGTTTTTTCGACTATTTATAAATCTGAACATTTGATGTTGTTACGTCGTGGTTTTCTGATTTTATGTTGCTAATGTTTGTTGGGTAGAGATGAGATACATCTCATATGTGGAATGTGGTAGATAACACAAATTTTTTAGCTCTAATAAATGACGGTGTTTTGGCCGTCAAATGTATAAAGTTGAGATTATTCGCGTCTTGGCGGGGCAAGTTACTAACTTTGCAGCCATAGTGGATTAATCTACTTTTTTGACAATTTATAAATCTGAATCTTTGATATTACAGCATGGTTTTTTGATTTTACGTTGTTGATGTTGCTTTCAGCTGTTCTTTTAAGGTGGGTTTGTGGACTATTTATGTTCGTTGCAAAAAAGCAGTCCTTAATGGGTGTTTGGTATAATATTTATCATTTGTGTCATTTTTTGCCAAAGATTAATGGTGCGCTTTGTAACCAAAAATTCTACTTATGAGATGCGGTTGACGGTGGTATCGATTGTAAGAGGTTGTGATGACTCTTAATGGGTTCGATAAAGATGAGATTGTCTGCACCTTGCGTGGCGACCTATTGCGGTTGCAGCCATAGCAGATGTATCCTCTTTATTCATTTGTTTATCTGTTTGAGCCTGCTATACAATTATATTTACACCTTTTAGAGCATAATTTTTTTATGCATGCAACGTGATTTGCTGGTGATACTTGATTTGCTGGTGATTTGCATGCAACGTGATGCATGCAATGCGCTTTGCTGATACTTGACTACTACTTGATTTGTTGATGCGTGCTTCGTTATAACTTTTATACAAACAACAAAAATAATACCACTCACATTTGGCATTGTTCAAATACTTTTATTGTAGAAAATTATTTTATTATAAAAAATTCACACGGATCTACCTGATTATGTGTTATTAGTTTGTGAAAGTGGATTTGCCTGATTATATTGTAGCAGACACCGTTCATACACTCTCAAATTATTGTAGCACAAAGAGGCGATGATGATAGATTTTATGCATTTACGTTTTTTAGGATCATCGTTTCCCAACACCTGTATCTTGGCGGGGTAGCCACATTCGGAATGTGGTTGCAGTCATGACAGGTGTTTCGTAATGTTTTTATATTTGCAGACTAAGCCTTAGTAGAACTTCAAGTTTTATAGTTTTTTTAAATAGACTGTACCATATTAATACAAAGACTACCGATGGATTAAGGGCTAAAATGGGTTTGTTTGGTTGTCAAAATGGGTGTGAGATTAGGGGTATGTGTTATCGGTATGTGAAAGTGGATCTGCCTGATTATATTGTAGAAGACATCGGTCATACACTCTCAAATTATGGATTCCGTGAAGGACATGTAACTAAGTTAGTGGGCCCATCATCATCTCGAAAACATAATGTAGCATCAAACCTATGACATAACAAACTGTATTTAGATTTTTTGGTTTGTTAATCATGAAAGCAGAATTTCTGAGGTATGTTTTCTAATAATAAATTTCTTTTGGTTTCTAAACTTTTATGCACTAAACTGGATCTTCAAGGGTTGTTAAAAGTATCTTTAAGAGGTTATTTTGTTGCAGAATTTTGTGCAGTAACGACTATTTTCTTGCTAAAATTATGTGCTCAAAAAGGCTCTTCCAAACACTCCATTTTAGTCAGAACTTGTCCAAACAACCCCTCCATGGACCAAGACTGCATTACTCAGGTTGTAAAAAGATATCACAATATGCTTTTAATGTCTTTGAATTCATTTCATTTGCTAAACCAATATTCATTTTTTATGCAGGCTTTTAGTTGTGCTTTTGGCCAAGCTTTATTCACCTGAGATACTTGCACCTACCTCCAGGCTAAAAAATGTTTGACAGATTCCATGATGTAACTTGGATGAAGGGGTCACTTTCTAACAATGCAGTTGAGCCAGAATCAATTGCTTCTTCCATTTAACGTGGTGCAACTGGCCATGAACCAAAAACATGTGATTATCTCATTCTATTATGATCTAGGAAATCCCCACCATATTTTACTTTTTGGTTTCTGTAGTATGTATATACAATGTGTAATTGTGTCATATCTTACTGTGAGTACTAATAATACAAATTGTAGATACGAGACCATTAAACAGCAATTTATAGAAAACTAATTAAGCGATCCTTGTAGTTTATATATTTAGTTAGATGTTAATTAACACCCAACTCATCGATCACAATTCATGTCATTTTCTCTGCGAATTTTGTTCTTGCTGATAAGATACTACTAAACTGTGTTTGTGTTGCAGATGGTGAAACAAGTGACGATTATGGTCGAAGTTGGACAACTAATGTGGGTTCACAGTTTGATTATCGGGTGGGAATTCAATTGTTTTGGATGCTATACAAAAAATTTAATTTACACACTGTTGTTGGTCTTTCGTCACTGTTGCTTTAGGATTGGGGTGTGTCCCAAAATTCAGAATAAAGTTTTAAAAGTGATCCTGAAATTTCTACTACACAATTGAAGTAAACTTATTTTTGATAATAGGCATGTACACATCTCATCTAAATATAGAATGACCATTCTCATTATATATAGTCTTCGACTCAACGAAACATGAGGACACATGATTTTTTTTTCTTTTTTTATAATTAAAGAATTGTATAGTATAAAACCTGCAGGCTTATACTTACGTTGACAAACATCTCACAACGAAGCGCGAGTCTGAAAACCTCGTTAAAAACAAATCATATAACTCAAACATAATAAATTAAGAGAAGATATTTCATAGATGTATTATCTTTTATTGATTTCTTGAAACTTAAAAATTATTTAAAGAAACACAACAAATATAGGTAAATACAAAAAATTGTAATAAACACAAGAAATTGTAAAAGTTGGCTTTCAACTGATTGCCAATCAAAAATAAGAATACTTAAACTCCAATTATTATTACTAATTAATAATATAAGAAACACAGCTAAGAAACACGGTTTTCCCATTCACTTGAAACTGCCTCTTGAAACTGTCAATCGTTTATATGTCAAAACCCTGTACTTAAAACAAACTATATTAATTTTAAAAAACACACGCTTTTCTTCAAAGGTTCATACATAATCACGATTTCACAAATATAATTATTTGTCACTACAGACTGTTTCTTTGCATAGGTATTTATCTAGTATTTAAGAAAATATAGACATGTAACTTATTCAACTTTTCTTATACCTTTTAATGAGAGTTATCTCGTTCTAAGTACACTTTATTCTTAACAAGAACTGAATATAACGAAAAATCAAACAAGAATCTAGACGGAGAAATACATCACTATGACAATTTATACAAGCGGGACTTGGAATTTGAATTCGGGTCTAACCAAACAGGTTTGACATTTCTATACCTTTGACATTTCTATACCTATTGATGATCAAAGTATTTAAGTGCCCGTTTGATTTGTAGATGGGTTTATGATTTGGATTTCCATTTAGATTTTAGTTTGGTTTAGGATTTGAATTTGAGTTTGATGTATGAAAGTGAAAATAATATTTAAAAATATATTATATATTAAAATATGAAATATATATTGGTATAGTATAACTTTTTTTAAATTTATGAACTCATTGAAAGAAATAAAAGAAAACTAAAGGCTAGTATTTGTTTTGGACCTACACTTTAATCAAAACTGAACAAAACCTAGTTAATTAATTGCCTTTTGTTAAATCCTTATTATTTGGCTATACTTTGTGTATGTAATCTCCTATTCTAATACCAAACATAGTTTTTCAACTTTAACTCTAAACCTCGCAATACAACCCCCATTACAAACACACCCTAAGTAAACCATACTATCTTCAAGTAAGGTGTCCTTGTTCTGGTGTTTAGCATCAAAGCAAACCTTATTCCTGTAATTCCAAATGACTCGCAATGTGGTTCGAACCACAACGTCAAACATATCTTCATATGATTACTCATGTTTATTGAATCGCTCTAAGAAGTAAGGTTTTGAAGATCCTTGGGGTAGTCCAGAGGCGGATCCAAGATCATAAATAAACGGGTGCACAACTTTTTTTACAAGTATAAAGGAAAATAATAGACGTATTTAAATGATACAAAATGTCGAGACCATGTTCATTTATGAGAAATCGCGGGTTTTAACAAAAAAATTACATTAGGTGGCAAACATCCATCAGGTTCCCGTGAACTCCAAAAACCGCCCTAGGTCCGCCCCTGGGTAGTCAACTATCTTCCACCAATAAGTGATCAATTTCCATAACCGTACAATCCACATATAGATGTGATGCATTCTCAATTCCTTCATCACACACGGAACATATTATATGTCATTTCTGATATGAATTTTAAGCAACAAAAACATATGATTAATTTGTTCATGGTATAAGTTGTTCTCATAAAGTAACAACCGTCTTTTATTTACAGGAATTTTGTCATCTTTCTCGAGTTCATTCACTCTTCTTTACCAAAGATGAAACACACATGACACAATTTTTTTACCGTTTTCCATAATAATGTTTCCAGTGTTAACTTGTATTTTCTTCTTACGCATAAAAAAGTCTGTGTTTGAGTTATTTCAACCAAGATAAAGTGAGATACAATTCACTTTTAGTTGTATAGTCCCACAACCATGTTTGTCTAGTTTAAATACAAACTATATTTACATCTAAGAGATTGTAACCAAGTAATAATGAAACTTCCTGGAAACTTGCATTTATATTACTAACAAGGAACTTTTGTAATAATTTGACCAAAGATGAAAATAAAATATTGACCAAGGACATTATTCAAACCTTATTAGAGCACCAAAGTCGTTAAAAGGTGTTGTCATATCAACATGACACTCGGAATAACATTGAACGTTTTTTTACCAGCATAGTAACACTGAAAACTGATACTCACTAGGACACACATATCGTTATTGTTTTAGGGAAAAAAACAAACAAATAAGCACCACATTCACAGGCCGCTGTTGATAAGATTATCGTGGCGTATAACTTTAAAATACGGGATCGGTGTGCTGCAAAACTGCAAACGGTGTTATAGCCTTTTATCGTCGAAATTTGTATCTCATTTCAAGTGTTGTTATTCTTCGTATATTAATATGGATATGAAAAGAAAGAAAACATAATGAAGCGTCTAGATATTAATATAAATAATATTTCTGAACTTGTTTTTTGTGGCATGCTTTAGTCGATCTATGTCATACATCAATGGTTTGAATATGCAAAGAGACAATTAGATTATTCTCTTTGAAAATGTATATAGTAAAAAGTTAAGATATTGGAAACACAAGGAGAAGAGAAGAAAATCTATGACTAGCTAGATTTTTTGATTTGAAAACATATGGTATGAATTTCATTTTACTTGTTTTTCAATTAGCCTCTCAAGTCAAACGCATACGTTGTTTCAATAACACATGTTGTTGACAAAAAAGCAAAAGAACCGCGGCGGGACTAATTTTTTCTCGAATAATTTTTTTTTATGTTTCAGGGTTTTTTTTGCGATGCGTTATGGCGGGGCTAATTTTTAATATTTTCCTTTTTTGTATGATTCGGGGGAAAAAAAATTGCGTTGGGACAGGCTAATTTTTTCACGAATATTTTATTTTTTTGGGACGGTTTTGTAAATTTTTTTACGGGAATCTTTGTGTAAGAAAATCGTAAATAGTTAAAAGTTGAGGGACCGTTTTGTATTTTTTTTACTTTGGGCCAGATTTTGGGCCACATTTTATGCGAATTTTAGGCTAGTTTGTCGACAAATGTGTATATTAGTAACAATTTTTTTTATATGGCTTATGTGTTGGGCCTCATGTTTAAAGTGTTTTTTTTTAATATAATGGGTTGTACGTTTGTGACCATATCGATTATTTTAAAGTTATTAGGTATCGAAGATGTTTCCGCGGGTATTTTTTTTATCTGAATAAATCGGAACTTTTGTAATATTTTTTTCCCTCCTACTTTGTGCATACAAATTAAAAAAAAAAAAAAAACTATTCGGGCTGGCCCAAAATGGGAGCCCGTTACTGTAGCTAAGGGCCCACAGTCAAAACGACTGCGTTTTTGTCACCGAATGTGTATATTTATAATTTCAGTTGAAGTGTAGGAAAGAATTTTTGACCTATGGAAATATGGCAATGCAATATTGCAATAGCCACCATATTTTAATGAGAAAATATTAGCTACAATTTTGTGTAGTCAATTGGCTATAATTTATGTTACAATTGTGACTCTCTAAATTATTTTTGTGAGTCTCTGAATTCTGTTTGTGGGTCTCTGAGTCATTTTTATGGTTTTTTTAATGAAGGATTGTAGCCAATTGGCTACAAAAATTGTAGCCAAGCTATCCCTTATATTAGGGCATCTATTATGTTGGTTTATGAAAAGTCTTATAACATTATGAAGAGGTTTAAAAACTTATAAACCATACTGAATATTCATTTCAAACTTGTGTGGCATGAAGCGGTCTAGGATATTAGACCTTTTTCATAATTTAATGTACTTAAAGATGTGAGATGTTTATAAAACTTGAAAAGGTTTATACATAGTGAGGATAGGTTTATAAAATTAAAAAGTTTATAAATTAATGTCATGACACAATTATAAACTCATTGTGTGTTTGATGCTCATTAGCGACATTAAGGTTGCGTTTAGTTGGAGAAAAAATTTCCTAGTTTTGTGTTTTCAGATTTGTAAAAAAAAAAGCAAGAGATTTATTTTTCACAAAACATAGAAAACGCGTTCATGTAATGTTGTTTTTCATTCTCAAGAAAACAAGGAGGGTTACAAAGAAAACATGGAAAACAAATAAAATGTGTTTTGTAGTTTCCCTTGTTAAGTTGAGAAATGCATGTTTTGTGTTTTTTAGAGAATTTTGTTGAAAAACAATGATTTGAACGCGATCTTTGTTTTTCTTATTTTTCACAAAACATTTTATGAAAATACGGGTGTTTTCCTCCCAACTAAACGAACCTTAAAATTTTGTGTTTGTCATATTGTAAGTTTGATGCATGTGTATAAAGTAATATATGTAACTTAAGTTTATCTAAATAATTAAGAACCGTACTTAAAGAAGATAACAAAGTAGTTTTAATTAGCATAGCTTATAATGATTATATAGAGGTCAGAACCTCCTTTCTTTGTAATTCTAGCGTCTTGCTAGTTGTTTCTAATAAAGTTGTTGTTCAAAAAAAAAACCCCAATGTAAAATTTGATTAAGCTAAGTATGCTACAAATGCGATAACGGTAGTGGCCTTATTGATCTCGATCAACATGGATGGATCTAAAGGAGTATCAGTGTGTTTTCAAGTAAAGAATGGAAATTAACATAAAAGTTAAAAATAGAGGTGGCAATTCTTGACATGACACAATAAACGACATGAACTTGACATGAAGTTAAACAGATTTTGGTTGAGGATAAACATGTTTGGGTTAAAAATAGGGCAACCCGTTTAACCCGTTTAATAAATAGGTCGTGTTTGAGTTGAGTAAGTATTAAACAGGTCAACACGTGAGCCCGTTTAAGTAAATACTAGCAGGGTACCCGCGCGTTGCGGCGGCGGGTACCCTGTGATTAATCGGAGAAAAACAAAAGGATAATAACCCCGGTCAGGCCCGGTTCACCCATTTTAATAGGTTCTAACCGGTTCTTTCCTGTTTATTTTCAGGCGGCTTTTATTTGCTAGCCGAACCGATGATCACTCATGTTCTCGGTTGACCCGTTGGCCCAGTCCGGCTTTCAAAACTATATGTATTTAGCATATAAATTGTATTAAGCTTTGTGTTTTATTAGTTTGTACAATGTGTATAATAACATGTATTTTATTTTATTTTATGGGTGTTTTAAGAATAACATTAAATGTGTTGACCAGTCAAGAAGTATGTGTTGTGAATTAGTTAAATGTACATATTGCATGAATGTTTGTATTATTGAATTTCAACTATTTGTTGTTTGCATTAAAGATTGTATAATGTGCATCAATCATTTTATTACTTAATTTTTTGCATTGAATGGAGAGAGAGATGTGTGGCAGAATTTTATTGTTTGCATAAAATGTTGTACAACATGCATTCGAGCACGGGGAGCGGTCGTGTCAAACTCCTCGTGCCAAACACAAAAAGTGGTGCCACGTCAGCAAAATGGAGTTTGACAACAGAAATGCTATGGCACCAGAATTCAGTGGCATTGGTTTGGCACCAGAATTCTGGTGCCAAACTTTTTTTTTAAATTTTTTTTAATTAACTATTATTTAAATAAACTTATTAAACTAAAATAAAATTCATTAAAATTAAAACATTACATTAAAAAAATTCATAAATTAAAAGACATAAATTAAAATGCATAAATTAAAAGACATAATTTAAAAAACATACATTTAACAGCGTCGTTCGACTAGTTTGGTGGTAGATATTCGGCTCGGATTCGTTCCTTTTGGGAGTTGATGATAGCGGCGTAGGTCGGATCCATCCCGCTTATGTCGATTTGGAGAACTTTTATGTCCTCCGCAATCTTTTGAGCTTGAATCAACCGTCTTCGGTTTTTGATCTATTGCTATGAGGCACTTGCATGTTAGCTTGCGGTCTTAGTCGTATTGTTCGCCATGAACTCTTGATAAGGACCGGGTTAGAACGGAGCTAGCGGTTCTGATGTTAGAACGGAACGTTGACTTTTAGCAATTCGTTGCAACCCGGGTGGCCGAGGCAACTCATCATCTCCAAAATGGTCCGGTTCCTTGTCGGTACCCCGAAGACGACTTCTTCGTTGCAAAGTCGATTCGGGGTTTTTCCACTTGTGCCTATCTTTCAAAAAATTCCAAGCACTTCGTTGCTTAAACTCACCCCCGACGATGGTGTCATACAATTGGAGCCCCTGCCTTTATGGTTTCATCGTCTCCCACTTTTGAGCAAGCGTTTCCTCATACAATTGGTTAAACTTCATAACCGCGGCATTCATTGGAGTCCACTTGCCCGTCAACATGTTCTTTGTACGCTTTTGGAAGCCTTTTTGTTAGCTTCTTTGATTGTACATACATCATCTAGGATTGTACAAAAAGTCGCCAACTTTTGATCACACCCGGTTTTTTGGATCCTCGGAAATTTGAATGAAACTTTCCGCCAAAAGCAACTCCTCGGCTTGGGTCCACGCATGTCGAATTCGTCCTTCTTTGGTTTCTTTCTCAACTTCCACATCTTTTCCTTTGTTTCTTTTTGCTACCGACTTCTTACGACCGCGGTTAGGCTTCGACGTCGGGGTTGGAAGCGGTTCCTCTTCTTCTTCTTCGGTTTCGTCAACTAGGTGGTGAGATTGTTGCTCGGAATGTGGTTGGGAAGTGGTGAATTGGTTTGATTGTTGTTGTTTGTTCATTTGCATTTGCATTTTAAATTGGTGAAACAACATTTGTTCTTCTTGATTAGAATATTGAGGTTGGAAATTTGGATAGTAAGGCATTTGGGTGAATGAAGGTTGAGTGGAACCGCCCAGATTCGAAGACGACCCCGGAATTTGGTTGGTTGGGTCGGTAAGCATACCGGAAATCCAATTCGGGTTGGGATTCATTTTTTTGAGTGAAAGATGAGAGAATTGGTATAGAAATTGTGTGTGAAGTTATAAAATATAAAGGGGGTATTTATAGGATTTTTAAAGGGGTAAAAATAGGGTTTTGGGAGTATTTTTTTCAAATATCCGCTCCCCCAACGACTCCAAACGGCTATTTTAAAAAAAAAAGTATCGATCGCGTGGGCTGTTAGCCACGGCGCAAGAGTGCTTGGCACGAACCACGGAGTGGTGCGCCATGGCTCAATCACGCGCCATGGCTTGGCACCAAGCCATAACACCACCACTCCCTCCCCTCTAAGAATTTGTATTACTTAAAATTTTGTATGCCTTTAATGAAGAGAGAGACATGTTTTTGCTTTATATGTAGTATATATGATAAATGCTAGATCCACATAAGGTTCACAAAAACAAATCCCCATAATGATGTGACATGATAACTATTGGTATTATCTCTCATACTTTTAACTTTTTACTCATATTTGTATCCACAAATTAACATACACATTATTGTGTGCATTATTTTTTGTAAAAATTATGTGGATGTAGCATCGCTCAGTATAGATAAGCCTCTAAAATTATATAACTTGGATTGGATTTTATGTTAGATTTGAGTTACAATTATAACTAAGATATCATTGAAATTGTCGTATAATTATTTGTATATTATTTTTTTCATTTATTTAAATTCTTATATCATTTTTGCATTTAAATTAGTTAAATCGATAAACCATCAATCTTATTCATCGTTTGACCTATTTACTTAAACAAGTTAAACGGGTCACAAACGGGTTACACGTGTTATGCATGTCTGGGTTAGGGTTGAGTTTCTTGACACAATTAATAAATAGGTCATGTTTGGGTAGAGGTTATAATAACCCGCCAACCCGTGAACCTTAACAAATCAACATGAACACAACTCGATTGACACCCTAGTTAGAAATGATATAAGATATTGACTAAGGAACTTGATACATGTCCACTTACATACCAGTTGTATATAGTGTCGAATTGAGTTGGACCAAGTTAACTCAATCCTGACGCTACGCTTTAGGATCAAGTTGTACACAACCAAACAAAATAAATGTTATCTTAGTGAAGAAAAAAAAAGCAGAGCAATTTCCAAACATGTCGTTTCTAGTCTACATGCCTTTTTCCTGTATTTTGTGCTACCGATATAAATTGGAAAATAAGGTGATGAAGCTAAAAATCTATTTCATCATTCATCAATACTGATTATTTTATTTTTTTTAAATTTAAAATTCAATATTGTACTTAAAAGGATACCGACATTTAGTGACTAATTTCGAGTGAGACGGCTTTTAAACCAAGACCCACTAAAAAAATTGTCTTTTGATAACACTTAAAACAAACAAGCGTGATTGCCCGCGCGATGCTGCGGGACGTTAATTTTTTTTTGTGCTGATTTATTTTTTCGGTCTCATGTTTAATACTTTGTTTTTCTTTCTTATATGGGCTTATTTGTTGGGCCTCATGTTTAAAAGTTTATTTTTTTTTGCTATTTGGGTTATATTTTTTAATATAATTTTATGAGATTTGGGTAAATATGTGTTAAGCATTATTGCTCGCGCGTTGATGCGAGACATTAAATTTTTTATTTTTTATATTTTGTGCGAGTTTATTTTTCCGGTCTCATGTTTAATAGTTTGTTTTTTTATATGGGCTTATGTGTTAGGCGTCATGTCGTGGTATTTTTTTATCTGAATAAATCTGTACTTTTGTAATATTTTTTCCTATTTTGTGCCAAGCAAATTTTTTTATATTAATTTGTGCGGATTTATTTTTCCGGTCTCATGTTTAATAGTTTTTTTTATATGTGCTTATGTGTTTGGTCCATGTCGCGGATATTTTTTGATCTAAATAAATAAGTAATTCTGTAATTTTGTTTTCTATTTTGTACCGTGGATTTTTTTTTAAAGTTGCCTAGTTAAAGAAAAAGAAAAAAAAAGTCAAATGGGCCGGCCCAAAGTGGGAGCCCGATGGGCCGGTTACTGTAGCAAGTATGTCAAAACGACGTAATTTTAACCGAAACATAGTATATATATATAATATATAATAACGTCAGTTAAGAAAGTGTCAAGTAAAAAGGTGTCAGTAAAAGTATAAGAAATACTAAAAAACTTCCGTGTTTTTTCCTATACTTCAAAAGTGTAGGTAAAAGTTTATTTATAGTGACAAAAAAGATGTGATGATACATTTTTTCTTTTTAAGACACATATTTAATATATATATATTATTTTATATATAGAGAGAGAGATAGAGAGAGAATCCGATCGATTGAGAAGGTTTTTATTCTTGAGAAGATGAGATGATTTTCAAAAATGATAGATTTTTTAACTTCTGTTCAAGTTTTCAGCTTAAAAAAGCCCATTTTTATGTGCTTATAAATCCTAAATATGTGTAAAAAAAATTTCGAATCTATTGTTAAACTCTTTACGATTTTGCGATATAAGTACAATACTGAATCTTCTATACAAATTTAAGGAATCATTACCATAACTCGATTTTAGCATTGATTTGTGAATCAAATTTGTGATTTATAGATTCGATTCACTATTAAATGATGTTTACTTGTGAATCAAGTCAAAAAATATGAATCAATTTGCTCAAACGAAGATTTCTCAATCTTCTCAAAATAAAAACCTTCTCAATGGAACCGGAGCATATATATATATATATATATATATATATATATATATATATATATATATATATATATATATATATATATATATATATATATATATATATATATGCATCTCCCATTAAAATTCTCTCTCCTATTTAAAATGTGTGGCTAGAAATCCTTCTTATTCTTCTCATTATATTTTTTCTTCTCACTTGATCCCTTCCCTATCTATACTACTATATAAAGCATTTATAATGTGGGACCCATTAAAAATTAAGATAAGGAGGTGCAATCTTGACCATCCATCTCATTTTTGGGAATCACATCAAAAAGTGACATGTGTCACCTTTTGATTAAAAAATCACCTTTATTTTCAAATTGAAATATCTTTTTATCAATTTAATTTTATTATGATCTAATTTCATCATATTTTTTAAAATTTTGTGCTCTTTAATTCAACATACATTTTGTTATATTTTATAATTTTTTTGTTTTTTACATTTTTAGTGGGTTTATTTTATGTTGATTTATATTTTTTACAACTTTAACCTTAATTAAATATAAACTTGATACGTTAAAACTATATACTTTCGGAGAGTGTGTTGTCTCTTTACATGCGAGAATGATGATGTTAATATGGTGTTGCGGGAAAGCTACGGGAAACCCAAACGAACACATACAACGAACACATACATTTAAAGTGTTGTAAGCAGGTAGAAAATTGCGTAAAGAGTTGAGTTAGTAAATTTTCTATTACCGCCGCTATGCGCGGGTAACCAACTAGTTTTTTAAAAAGAGTTATTAAAAAGCTAGATTTAATGACATTTTTTGCGTCACTAAAAACTCTGATTCTAAAGTTCTATTTTTGTACTGACCCCGAACATTATGTAAGGACGTTGTTTTATTTTTTACGTTTGCAATATTTAAACTACGTGGACTGCATTGAATACGTGGACCATTGAAATATTAATCATATGTGTTAGTTGAAGGGCCAACCATTCTCATAGTTTTTAATCTGTTAACAGATCAAAAATTGGACTATTTCATTTCTTTCAAAAATGATATTTTTTACTAGTATTAATTAAAAGTATAGATGGTCTCATTCTCATATATTCATACTTACACATTATACCTCGGTAATTATCTTTCAAGACAATACATATTTTGCGACTAAAATAACATTCGGTTTAAGGTTAATATGCTTATTTGAATGACAATGTTCCGTTATTGAATTTTTTTTGGATATCGGTAACGTGGTATGTTCTCTTTTCGCAGTGGCAACAAAAAAGCATGATAGGCTAGCTGAATAATCATGTAAATTATGTTCTGAGTTAAAACGACTAGAAATATGAGAACGAAGCACCACCCTCTTTTTGTGATTGGTGTGACCAACTAATAGCTAATCAGAAAGAGTGTTGTTATATCTTCCTATATATCTTCCTACACACAATAATATTCCTACAATATATTCCTACATATATTCCTACAATATATTCCTACAATATATTCCTACATATCCTCCTACACACAATAATATTTTATATTTTTTCTCCACTCATTATCTCACCGCATCCAAAACGTCAGTTCTGACACATGTCAGGATCCTGTGAGTAGGAGGATTTATAGGCATATCAAGTAGGAGGAAATATCATTTTCCTTAATGAGTGTTGTTATATCCTCCTACAATATATTTCTACATATCCTCCTACACACACAATAATATTTTATATTTTTTCTTCACTCATTATCTCTCCGCATCCAAACCGTCAGTTCTTACACATGTCAGGATATTGTGAGTAGGAGGATTTGTAGGCATATCAAGTAGAAGGAAATATCATTTTCCTTAATGAGTGTTGCTATATCCCCTTACAATATATTCTTACATATCCTTCTATACACACAATAATATTTTATATTTTTTCTCCACTCATTATCTCTTCACATCCAAACCATAATTTCGGACACATGTCATGAACCTCATCGTCAGTAATATACGGGTCGTTCAACATGCAACTATTTAACTTGCATAATTATATAAAAGCAATATGTATACAATCGCAAGCAAAACACAAACTGGAATGAGTTTTTAACTTTTAAAGATTACGAGTACAATAGTGAGGCCTTTGAAGCACATTTTTGGCCCAATAATCGAGAAAGGCTCAATATATAAGCCGACATCTTTTTCTTAAAGCACCGGGTACAATAACGAGTTTGGCTCGTTAATCTCATGTGGCATCAAGTTGGTAGTAAGTTACTGCACCACTTAGTAAGTTTGTTGGTGTAAGTTATTTGCTTCGCGGCATTGTTTTGTATATTTATTTTATTAGATTTTTGTAGTGGTTTGTGTTTTAATTTGGTATGGTGGGTCTCAAAAGTGTAAGTTAAATGCAAGTTAATGGAAATGGTGTTTTTTAGTGTGTTACTTAGAGCATCTACAATGCAAAAAGTCATAATGCATTACATATAAGAGATGAATAGCTTTTAACAAAGACTTGGGGTATGTTTGGCGACACGTAGCAGTAGCAGTAAGCAGTAACAGTTAACAGGAGCAGTTAGCATTAGTTGTTTGTTTAAAAAAGATGTTTGGTAACGTAGCTGTAAGATGTGATTAAAAAATGTAAAAGTACGAAAAAGGGCATATAACTTAATTAAAGAAATTATAAATTTTATATTTGAGGGCATAAATGTAATTTTATAACAAACTGTTTGGAGCAGTTGTGAAATGCTTCTTCAAGAAGCATTTGAGATTGGAGCGGTTAAACAATATTCAAATGCTTGTTGAGGTGTTGCCAAACAAGCTTTTCATCAAAAATGCTTACCGCTTGTCGCTCCAAAACGCTTGTTGTCAAACACAGCCTTGATGTATGTCAAGTCTTTGTAAAAAGCTATTCAAAAAGCTTTAACTCCAATGCATAAAAACTATGCAAAAAGGCTTTTTCAAATAGTAAAAAACTTTTGCTAGTTTTTGCATTGGAGATGCTCTTAGTTGTAAGTTAAATGAGAAAAAACTGAGATGGTGTTGTGGTGACAGTAATTTATTGCACCCACGACTCTTAAAGTCGACATTCTTTATCTTTAATTTTCACATAATTACGAAGCGAAGTGGAACCTATAATTAGATTGCAAATTACATTACCCTTGTATATGCATATGCCACAAGCATAGTTTGCCACAAATGGTGTCTCATAAGAGGGGGAGCTACGCATGGCTGTTAAGCCTGCGCCGTCCCACCAGCCGACACAATCTTCACGCCAACGGTACCCCTGCTGGCGCCATCAGCCCTCGCGCCGTGGTGACCAGCCAACGCCATAGTTTGTTTTTGAATTTGTAGCCGTTGTAAAACGAGTGGGGGACTTTTTGACCGTTTGGAACATTTAAACACCATTTTTTTTCAAAATTTTACCCCTTAAAATCCTATAAATACCACCTTATTTCACCATATTTTACACACTCCTCCAATACAATTTATAACACATTCTTCTCTACTTATTATATTTTTTTACTTCCAAAATGAATCCCAACAATCCTTGGATAACCGGTATGCTCAACGACCCCCAAAACCAAATTCTGGGCTCTTCGTCGGCTAATCCCAACCCCAACTTTCCCAACTATAACCCGTTTTCAAATCCCGATCAACAAATACTCTTTCAACAATGGCAACTTCAACAACAAATGTTTCATACCAATATTTCTCAAAAACAATCCGATAATTCCCAACAACAATCCCACGAAATACAAAAAGAAGAAGACGAGACGCTCCCGACTCCGTTGTCTAAGAAACCCGGTTCACGGGGAAAACGTGTCAAGAAAATGGCTACAAGAAACGTTGACCCGGAACCGGAACCGAAAACTCAAGCCGAAGTCATCAAGGTTCGAAATTTTTGGAGCCAAGACGAGGAGTTGCTATTGGCAGAATGTTTCATACAAATATCCAAGGATCCAAAAATCGGTTCAGATCAAAAAAATGATACGTTTTGGTATAAAATTCTCGATGTATACAATGATCAAGCCGAGAAACGAGGCTTTCTAATTCGTACCAAGAACATGTTGACGGGAAAGTGGACTTATATGAATCGAAAGGTCGGCAAGTTTTATTCGTTAGTGAATGAAACGAAGGTTATGAGTGGGGAGAATGAAGAGAATTGGATGACGCGGGTAGAAATCTTGTATAAAGCACACACGAAATCGGATTTTAAGCACAACAATGCTTGGGCATTTTTGAAAGACAAGCACAAGTGGAAAAATCCGAATCGACAAATGCAAGACGATACCGTAATCGGGTTACCAACAAGGAACCCGAGCTCTTTGGAGACGACGAATTGCCTCGTCCATCCGGCCTGCATAGGATTGCTAAGAGTCAACGTTCTTCAAACTCTACCTCTAGTTCCGGTTCAAACCCAGCAATGTTTCAAGAAATGATTCAACAACAATACGAGCTAGGCCGAAAGGAAAAATGGAGCGTATCGACCGCGAGGTGAACTCTCGAGTCGAGTTAAACAATTCTAAAAAGGTAGCTGAGGACTTGAAAGTCCTACAAATGTCGACGGACGGGATAGATCCGATTGACGCGGCTATTATCAACGCCCAAAAAGCCCGAATATGTGCTTTATATCATCCAAATAACTAATTTAGTTTATGTATTTTTATTTTTACGTTTTTTTGTACTATGTTTTTTATGTAATGTCTTTTTTTTAATGGATGTAATGTTTTTAATTTTAATGAAGTTTATTTAAGTTTAATCATTGTGTATTTCTTATTTTTAATACATGAAAAAAATGGCTATGGCTTGAAGCCAACGAAGGAGCCACCCGAATGTGATGCCATAGCGTTTCTGGTGTCATATCACTTTTGCTGACGTGGCAGCACTTTTTGTACCATGGCTCAACCTTACCTCATACTCTAACCGTTGTTTCCAAAATCACTAAATCTTTACTAGTTTTCTTTTAACATATTCATCTCAATCTCGATTCATATTTTGATTTTAATGTAATAAACTGGAATTGGTATGGTGTAATTGTCATATCGGATAATGATGAAGACTTGCAAACAATAATTGCTAAACTTTACATGAAACACTTAACCACAATATATCAACAATAACTATTTGTCGCTATAAAATTTTGCCGCTAGTCACGGGTACACATCTAGTACATCTATCTCTACTATATATAAAGCAAAAAGTTTTTGCTTAAAACTTAAAAACTTAAAAAGTAACTAATCTTTAATCCCCAAAACACACTCTTTTAAAACTTAAATTTCAATCTTTTGTTTATGTTCTCGCATAAAAGTTCAAACAATGTACCTAAATGAAATATTTGTCTTAACAATCTTCTCACAAAAATTTAAAAAATATGCATGACTACTTTTGACCGTTTTTTCTAAATGTAGTTTCTACAAAGAATAAAAAAGGATTTTCATTATTTAAAATCACTATTAATAATTTCTATAAATTCATTCGTAAAATTTACTATATAAAACACCATATTACAACTTCGTTTTATGATTGTGTTAGTTAATGGTTGATAGTTCATACATTATGAAAAATGAATAATCAATATTCAATATATTGTTGGTGTTCTTTTTCAACAAGTTTTAAAGCAATATAATGTTACTAAAATTGTGATATTTAATTTTTTTTAATAATTTATATTTTTTTTCTTCCTATTTTATATATTTATCCTATCACTACTAGAAAATGGAGCAACAGCGACGGACATTTCCGTCGGAAATCCGTCGGTATTCATGGTTTCCGACGGATCTGTGGCAAAAATGGTCTGTCGCTTATTCTTGGTCGGTAACTAGCATATGTCGGAATTCTGTCAGAAATAGCGACGACAAGCATATGTCAGAATTATGTCGGTGATGTTTCCGTCGGAAGTCAGTCAGAATTATATTTGTTGGAAAGTCGTCGGTAAATAATATTCCGTCGGAAATATGTCACAAAACTATAACCGGACATAATAAAGCTCAAATTTACGTAATCCTATATTTAAATAGCTTAAATGAAATCAGTAAATTAAAATGATACAGTAATTCATAATACCATTAATTAATTCAAAACAATTTCACATGGGAAAAGTTTTCAAAATCTCAAATAGAAACCATGCGAAGCCTACAAGAATTTAATTATCTAATCCAAATAATCATAATGATATGACAATATCCAACTAGCGAATTAAATTGGAATTCAGAGTTAAAATTGTTGTTCCATGATGCGCAACATTCCAGGTAGTGGTTTGCGGAAAGGGTTGACTTTCCTGACCACCTTTTATCTACACCACAGCCCAATGGAAAAACCTCAAGAGGACAATCCAGGTAAGTTGTGTGTTCATATTATGAAAGAAGAAAGTTCAATAGATTGCAAACCCACCTGAACAGGGACCTCCACAAGCTTGATAAAACTGTCAAGTCTTCTATTTTAGAATCCACAACTACTTGCCGTTTATTCTTCCAACGCTTGATATTAGATTCATTTGTAAAGATAACTTGCGTTATTTAAGAAATAAATATGCCAACACAAACACATCAGTATACTAAAATTTGCAATAAGGAGAAGTTGCAAACTAGTTTGTAGCCATAAATGTACAGGCTCTGCAATTTCTTTGGTATCGAGGCATAATAAGTGAAACAAGCCTTTGCACCAACTCTAATTATATATACAGAAAGGGTAATTACGTATTCATATATAAATCTATCCGTAAGTGCAATGCAAACGAATTTATATTGTAGATTGCCCCATTGGTATCCAGCTGACCAGTCATATGGGTTAAAAGAGTGGTAATCATGTGCCCAGTTAACCAACGCTTCAGGACAGTCTTTATTTCACAGGATTATGAGGGAACAAGTTCGCACATATGCATAACCAAGTAAAAATGATACAAAGAAGAATGTCAATCGAATATGTGTTCAAATGAAATACTCCAACAAATACTATATCGACATTAAGTCATAGGTGCAGAAGTTTTGGACTCTAACAAAATGATGGGAATGATACATAAATAAGGTAAAGATGAGCTCTTCAAATGAACGTTCCTACGCTATTTATGTGCCTATGGTAATTATGGAATAAAAAAATTAAAGATTACCTTGGCACTAGTTGACCCACTGATAAACCACAACAGTCCCTCCACAACCCCACGCCTGAACACTCTGTTACAGACAATAATGTCAACCCGTTAGTAACGAATATTCATTAACTTACAGGTTGATATATCATTTTAAAAATTCACATATCTTGGTCGTATGAAGTGGAAATGACTTTAGTTTATTGAACCGCATATGTTGGCAATAAAAAAAACAAGAATCAGCCTATAAGAGAAAGATAAAATGAATAGTCTTACCAAATTTAGTTGAAGAATGCCGAACTCCTCTCTCCAATACAGGAAATGATGAGTACCATGGCTGGAATTGTGAAACGTCAATAGCAGGGATGAAAGTGTCACAATCAATGTCTGTTTCACTTTTAGTAATATGGATATAAATTACTACTTTAAGAAAAAGACGGGCATCCGAAAGCGAATTAAAATGGCGAAAAGGGAGATGAGAAGTAGAGCCATGGCTGCTGAAAGAATTGAAGTCATGACGACCGACAAGAATGAGTTCAGATACGCCGAATGTTGTAGCACTGCGAGCTAATGTTCCTACATTGTGTCTCTTTGCTATGTTGTGGATTAATACGTATCTCTTCAAAGTTGGTTCAATCAAACTGCTAAGCACAACTGTCACATTACACCAAGAACATCCAGATCTTAGCCGAATGTATAGTTAATATTCTCTAGAGAACTGAACTCGCGAACATATGTGCATATAGCATATAGCATACTAGAACAGTCATATTTTATTTTCTTTCGAAAGGCAGAACAGTCATACTTTACCTTTATTCAAGACGAGACCGAAGATGTAATGGGTTGATAAAAAACGCTAGGCTAGCGACACTGCACAATCAGATTACAAACATAAGCATTTTACTAGGCACATAAGATATCACGGGTAATCACAAGCATGAACCAACACACGTTTACTACAGCTAATACTACAACATATTTACAAATCAAACGTACAACCTATGCGACATCACCATAAAGCACAAGAAATCAATCGCAGACACATCCTCCATGGATTGGTTCTCTTCTCCTTCCCCTTTTTTCCCCTCCCCTTTTTTCTTCTTTCCTTTTTTCTTCTTCCCCCTTTTTTTTTTTCCCCTTCTCCCCACCCCCCACCTTTTTTAGTGACTCGGTAAATGTGGAACCCCC